>RJWT010022655.1:0-17094 GCA_004365215.1 Cuniculus paca | reverse complement strand
AAGCTATTAGGACCCAGTACTGCCTGACTCCTGTCCTGGGACAAGGGTGCCCAGGTGGCACTTCTGCCTGTGTCCTGCCCAGTTGTTCCCACCTATCTGTATGGCCAGCTTGGAACCTGGATCTGCCCTGACCCCAGTCAGGACCTCAGCCTTGCCCTGGGCCCTCCCGTCCTCTCTCTCCAAGGACCCCCTGCCCTGCCCATCCCCTGGGTCTCCTGGGGGTCGTGCTTCTTCCACATGGGCCACGCCCACTCCAAGGGCACTAGGGTGGGAGCCATCCCCCACCTGTGTCCTCCCTGGCCCAGCCCCTTCCTGCCTTTGTCTGGGCCTTCATTACCCTCTCTGTCCCTACATCCCGCATCCCTCGACCTTCAAGGAGGGAACAGTTAGAAGCCCTGTCACCGGGGACGCCAGTGGGCTTAAGCAAGACAGGAAGGGAAACTTGGAGCCCCTGCATTCTCAGACTGAGCTGGCTAGTGTTCGTAAGTGAGGTTTGCGGAGGTTTAATTTTATGTACAAATAGCCCCTGTCCTTTCGACATGGACTCCAGGAATTGTGACAAATGTACAGGGTCGTAGAAACGCTCCCACAAACAAGAGATTGAAAATTCCCATCTCATCTGATTGGACCCCGATTTCATTCTCCTTTCCAGGTAGAATGCCCCTCACACCCCCAGTCATTAAACCTCTGCTTCCTTGCTGAGTTCTCCCAGCCCCATAGAATCACCTTCCCCCGGGTGCTGTACAAGTAAAATCTTAGAATACGTAGCTTCTGCGGATGTCTTTCATGTAACAACACACTTGGGATTTGGTCACATTTCTGCTCTTTCTTTTTACTGCCGAATAATATTCCATCATGGAGATGTTCCACAACTCCTTCGTCCTCGTAACACATTGATGGACGTTTAAGTCCAGCTTTTAGTAATTATGCCTAAGGCAGCTATAAGCATTTGTGAACAAATATGGAGTTGTGTTTTGACTTCTCCAGGGTAAGAATCTAGGGGTGGGATTACTGGGCCGTGTGACAGGTGTGTCTATAATTTTACAATTGCCACTTGGCTTGACGGTTGACACCATTTTGCAGCCTTACGGCAATCTGTGAAGCTCAGACATCCTCACCAGCCTTGTCATGGTAACAATTCTTCCCACACATGGGTGGTGTATGCTGGGTATTTTAGTCTTCTAATGTGCTTTGTGCCTGGTACTCAGTTCTGTCTGCTTTATGAGCACCTGGAAGACTTTCAATAGACACATCCCAGGAAGCAGAAGGATATGCGGCCTCGCAGCTGCACTTCCTGTCAGTTCGCATCACGCTTCCTGTCCGTTAGCCTCTGTGGTTGGATGCCTCCACACAAGACCACTGGGTCTCTCAGAGGCTACTGTGTGCCCTGGAGCAGTTACTTAGCCTCTCTGCCCACACAATGCAGAGAACAATTCCAACCTCTCCCAACCTCATTAGTGGTTACAGATGCTCCTGATATGCGGTGGGTTTGAAATTGAAAATATCATAAGCTGGAAATGCATGTAGTCCACTTAACCTACCAAACATCAGAGCTAACCTAACCCACCTTGGGTGTGCTGGGAACGTTTACATCAGCCTACAGCTGGCAACATTGTCTAATAAAGTGTTGAGCACCCCAAACAATGTATTGAATACTGAAACTGAGCATGAAAGAGAATGGTCAGCTGGGTAGGCCTTTGCATCCTTGTATAGTCAAAAAGATTGCAGGTTGAACCCTCCTAGGTGGGGGGCCATCTGACTTAGGAGATGACCTGTGATAGGTGCCACCTGATCCTCTTTTTGGGAGGTTTACCGTGTCTGCTCTGAGGTTGGCATGAGATCACATGACTGTGGCAGGAAGGTGCCCCTAAGTGGAAGTGCACATGTGTGACCATTAGTGCTGTGACAGCATGAAGAAGATGGGACCAAAAGAGAGGAGATGACTGGAGTAATCATGCGCTCAGAGCTGCCTGAGGAGGAACCGACATGTGGAGAAAACAGAGTGCACCCGAGGATCCATTGTCTAAAGCGGACCCCAGGCGTGGGTAACACAACCAGGACAGGAAGCTCCTTTCATCTGGGGCACTGTCCACCTCCACCTCCACCTCCACCTCCACCTCTGCCTTTGCCTTTGCCTTCACCTTCACCTCTTCCTGCTTTGGCTGGCCCTTTGTTTGCCACCGCATGGCTCTCTCCCCCCTCTTGTTCCTTCTCCCTTCTTCCTCTCTTTCTCGTCTACACACATAGGTACATACATACCCAACCCCAGGAAGAAGGGGCTGTTTGCTGGCAGCCTCTGGGTTCCCCCACCCCTCCTGTGTGGTGTGCACTTCAGGGCACATGGTCTGACTATGTGCTCACTCCATGGGCCCGCACAGAAGTGTCAGGAGCACAGAGGCTTCCAGAGCCAGAGGGTTCTTCTTCACCATGGGTGCAACCTTGGCCAGAGGCCACCTGCTCAGGCAGCCCTGGCGTTTGGCAGAAGCTCCAGGCAGAGGCAGGCTCTCGGGCATGTGTGGCCCCTGCAGGAGATGCCCCCGTGTGGTTGTTGTGGTAAAGGTCAAACCAGTCCTGTGGTATTGAGTGGCTGCCAGCCTCAACTTCTGTTCAGGAAATCAGGGATACTGCCCTCCTGTCAGGGTCTTACCAAAGGGAGTTTGCATGTAGACAGAGTCCAAGAGTCTCAAGAACTTTCTAGAACAGTCTAAGAAGAAGGAAAAGAAGAGGAAGAGAAAGAAGATAGGAAATGGAGGAGGAAAAGGAAGAAGGAGGAAATATATTAAGAATATATTGCACGTCATGCCTGCATATTGTCACAGTCTGTGCAAAATCTTTGATACTGTGTGGGCACAAAGGACATTGTGAGATTTCATTTTTCTACCCTGAGACCAGGTCTTCATCAAGTCAGCAAGGAGGCCAGATGGTGTCCCACTGGACAAGGGACCGCTGCTCAATGGTGGAGCAGCAGGAGGGCAGGGCCAGTCCACCTGATGTCCTGTGGACCACACCTGGAAACTTGGGAGAGCTCGGCTCATCCAACAGCTTTGCTAAAGAAATGAAGCTAAAAGTGAAGAGAAGTTTCTAGTCCTCACCAATGATTTAAACCAGGCTGATGCTGAGGAACTCGGTGACATGCATGGTTGAACAGGACAATGACATTAAGGACACAGGGGGAGAGGGACACAGGCATGCAGAGCTGGGAGTTGCTGGCTTTTACCAAGGCTGGCCTCTCTTACGGGAGAGACCAAGCTAGTGGGGAAGGAGGGCCCACAGCTGCCCCCGGGGCTAAATTCAGCTCCCACACTAATTTCCCTCCTGTGGAGTCCAGGACAAAAAGATCATCTGACATTTGTCAGAAAGAGCAAGGAGACTTTATTCAAGATGATGCAATAGGGAGGGCGATTGAGCCCAAGTACAAAGGCCAAGTGGGAGCTCAGAGCTGGAGGCAGAGTATGGGAGTGGATAGAAAATCACAGATAAGAGCATGCTCGGGCGTGAGGGTGGACCAAAAGGAGTTTGGCTGTGCACTGTCTCAGTGTGTTGTTTGTTGCTGTAACAGAATGCCCGAGACCGGGTAACTGGTAAAGAAAAGCGGCCTATTCAGCTGATGGTTGTGGAAGTGGCTCTGCTCACTTGGCTTCACACTGCTTCACGCAAAGCAGGAAGAAGGGCACGTGGGCCCACAGGGGAGGGGACAACGGAGGCTTCATGACAGTCCTGCCTTGCAGCCTCTAACCCACTCTCTTGCAGGTGCACTAATCCCTTCCCAAGGGCAGAGCGCCCACGACCACAGTGCATTTCAACAGTAGCAATGACGTTCCAACCTGAGCTGGGGCGGGGACAAGCCACACACATCAGAGCCACGGCAGGTGTGAAGGGCAGGATGTCCCTCCATTCGCGGGCTTTGTGGGATTCTCTGTTGTCACTGGGCCGGAGATGCTGAGAACAGGCCAAGGTGTGGGACATCGGGGGCTGGGGAGGAGCTGTCTTGAACTCGGTCAGGAAGGGAGTTGCTGTCCCTTTGAGCCTGGGGCACAGGTTGGTTTCGGGACCAGCAGAAGGACTGTGACAGTCACTCAGCTATCACTCAGCCCCCAGGCGTGTAAGGCAGCCCATGGGTTAAGGGAGGGGACTGAGGCAATGGCGGGTAGGGCGGGGCCCCAGGAGGCCTAGTGTGCAGTCCAAGTCAGGGCGGGCTGGACGGTGGGTTCCATGGGTGGGCGATTGCATTGCAGCCATGGGATCCCAGGGAGCCAGCAGCCCCCTTCAGAGAGAGAAGCAAGGAATGGGGCCGGTGTCTTGGGAACGAGACATGGGCTCTGGGCCAGCCAGGGGCTTTGTCAGGAGCCAGAAGCAGATGAGCTTGGGGTCCACGGGGTGCAAGATGAGGGCTTCCCCAGGCCATGGGAGACTCTAAGGGCCCAGGACCCATTGCAGGTGCTGGAGGGAGGGCTGTGAGCCCTTGAGGACACTGTGAGTTGGGCCACAGCTCGAGAGCTCCAGGCTGCAGTTCTGGGAGTCCCCTCCTTGGTGACATCCTCCCTACAGTCCTGGAGAGTGACACCGGCTGTGAGGAAGGTGGCCACAGCCTGACGCAGTGTCGTCGTTAGGAAAAGGCGTGCCTCCTCCCCTGGCCTGGCCATCCAGTGGCATCAGAATGGATGAATGCCTCACTTTCACAAACCTGTGTTTGAGAAAGGCAAGGTTTCATGACATTTCTGCCCAGGTATTCCATTTCTGGGAACCTAGCCAAAGCAAATAACATTAAACAGAAAACAAGCTTTATGCCTAAAGATGTTTATGGCAGTGGTACTTATGTGAGCGCAAAACTGCAAACAATCTAACCGTCCCACCGCAGGGAAGGAGGATTAAGTACGCTCTTTTATAATCCACTCTGAAGTATTTATTCAATCATTGAAAGGGGGTGCTTACAAAATTCCATCAAAACCTGGAGAAATGTTAGCAATGAATACAAAAGTGGGAAACAGTATCGCATACAGCACAGGAGTTTGCGGCCATCCCTGTCTCCTTCGGGGATTTGTTCAGGACCCAAAGACACCCAAACTCATGGGTGCCCAAGGTGCCTTCTGTCACATGGTGCAAGATTTACATAGAAACTGCCCTTCCCCCTGCAAGCACCCAATCATCTGTTAACTACTTCCGACCTCTAATGCAATCCGAATGCTATGCAAATAGCTGTTCTACTGTATTATTAGAGAATGATGACTTCCAAAATAAGACGTTAGGTGTTCAGTACAGGCACAATTTTTATTAGTACATGTTTTCAGTACATGTTGGTTATATTCATCCTGAGAGGTTGGTCCGTGCACAGAACGCCTCTCAATTCTTTTCATGCCTTCCTCCCCACTTCTCCCTTCTGTATCCCTCCATCTCTTGGTCCCCCTCCCATTTACAAAAGATCTACCTCCCTGTTGCCTAGTAGCTGTATTTTATTTTGCTCTTTAACTTACAGTATTTCCAGCCCCTTTGGTTGATGTGCAGATGCAGCGAGTTGAGTACATCTGTGTGCAAGCAAGAAAGAACCTTCAGTGCCTTCACAATCCCATCGCTTCCCATGCTCCTTGGGGAGCCAGAAAGCCAGACTGTCCCTGACGTTGCTCAGAAGGTTCTCAATCAGGTGGCACCGCTGCCTGGTTCTGGTGCCTGTGTGTGACACTGAGACCCCCAGGCAGTGGAGATGGATTTTAGATCAGGTGGCCGTGCCAGGCTCCGTTAGTCAGTATGGGCCAGGCCATGCTGCAGTGGCAACTGACACTTCGGTGGCCAAATCACACAGGGGCTTTGCTAGATCTGGTTACAGGTCCAAGGTGGGCCTGCCAACCTGGGACTCCACTCCTCACTGTCCCCACCTGAATGCAGGCTGGGTCGTGTTGGATCCCCTGCACACTGTAGAGGGGTGGGGGTGTGGAGAGTCTACATCTAACACTCCGTCCCAGAAGTAACGTGTGCATTTTCACTTGGACCCCTGCAGTGGGACCAGTCACATGGCCTGTCCCCACAGGAAGGCCAGCCTTCTCCACACCACGAGGAGATGGGAGCTGGCCACCTCAGGCAGCACAAGGGCCTTCAGCAAGCGCAGAACCACCAGGAGAGTCCTTGGTAAGGTGCCCTGTGCAGAGGGTTCAGGAGTGCCCCTCGGGGCACCTGAGAAAGCAGTGCCCGTCACACGGGCCCAGACCGTCCAGGAAGCAGGGCAAACTGTCTGCATCCTGCACATTTCTTCTAGGGCCATTACAGGGCGTGCAGCGTCCACCCCACACCCCCCAAAGCTCCATCCAGGCCAGCTGTCCCGGAGCTCCCTCTCTCGTCTGCAGGAAAGGAGAGAGGGTCTAATGCAATGTGGTGAGGGCAAATATACTGAACTTGATCTCATTCTTGGCACCATTAGAATGCAGAGTCTAAAAATAAGTGAGTAAATAAAATAGACGCAACATACCAGAGTTCGTTACAGAGCCATCGCACCTGTGAAAGCCACAGCGCTCTCGCTCTCTCTCTCTCCCCTCTCCCTGTGTCTCCCTCTCTCTCCTCATCTCTTTCCCTTTATGTTTGTCTTTTCATCTCTCTGCCCGTGTATCTTTGCCTCTCTCTTTCTGTTTCTCTCTCTGTTCCTCTGCATGTGCTTTTCTCACTTTCCCTCTCCTTATACTTCTCTCTTTATCTTTCTGACTCTTTTGTTTCTCTGTTTCTTCCTCAGTCTGGGTCTCTCCCTCCCTCTCTCCTTTGTCCCCCCTTGGGGCCCACGGCCATGAAAGCTGTGACTATTTTTCTGTTTCAATGTGATGTTGTAGGTGTGACGGTTATTTTTCCCAGTCACTGGGGCCTTGTCCCTGCCCTTTGAGGTGCTAGATTCAGCCCCTGTCTTCTTGGTGGGCCTCAAGGGACTCATCAGAGAAGCCGGGGCTGGGGATGGGATTAGCAGAGGATGGCTATGTAACATAGTTTAGTGACTCAGCGATCACGGACACATCATCTCGCAGTTCTCACAGTCAAGACCCTGGGTGCAGGCTGGCAGCTCCCCTTTCCTGGGCCTCACCTGGGGTCCACTGGCCACAGCCTCACCTATAGCTCATTCCAGGGGTTGGGAGCATCCACACAGCAGTCATCACACTGAGGGCCCTGATCACTTGCTAGCTGCCAGTCAGAAGCCACTGTCCCCTGCTGGAAAGCCTGGTGCCCCTAGCCACACCTGAAATAGGACCCTACCATGTCCCATCTAGAGCTCACCTAATGAGGTTGCGCCCACCCTGGATCACCTGTCTTTTTTAAAAAGCAAACTGATCGCGGACCTTACTATGTCTACGCGATCTCTTTTGTCACACCATGTAGCCTAATCACAAGAGTGACATTGCCCCACACTCATGGGTCCTTCTCACATCCAAGGGACAAAGATCACACATCAGGGACACCTGGGGGCAGGACTCTCGGGTTACTTTAGAATTCTGCCCACCCCCAGGGTCCTTTCCTCTTGTCACAGGACTCAGGGAAGAGCCTCTGAGCAGGGCACACCAAGCCGTCTTGGGCCACTGCAGAGAGCCACATCTCTTCGGCTAGGAAAGTTCTTTGTCATGCGAAGGTCTTTGATCAGAGGGGTCTCCTGCAGCCCCAGGCAGGGGCTGGAGCAAGCAGCAGAGAGACCTCTGGTCCCCAGGCCCTGCCCTCTAAGGAAGCAGACAGAGGATCAGAGCAGCCTGGAAGGCAAGGCCTGGGCAATGCCACACACACAGGCCAGCAGAGCTTGGACCCCTGCAGCAGCCACACTAATATTTTCTTCTCACCGGGCAGGGGAAGCAGAGGGTAGGGGTCATGAAGTGGTAGCAGATGTGCACAGGGTCTCCACAGATGTCAGAGCCTGAGCCTCTGGCCAGAGGTGACCTCGCTCTCATCCTGGTTGCAGGGTTACTCTGCAGGTACCAGGACCGGGGCCGAGTGCAGAACCCAGACCTCCACTGCAGGACCTGAAAGTCTACTGTGTGGCCCAGGGACCGGGGACATGGATTCTAGTCCCACTTTTCAGCTCTCAGTTGGCCTAGTCCTGGGGGCAGGACTCTCGGGCTACTTTAGAATTCTGCCCACCCCCAGGGTCCTCTCCTCTTGTCATAGGACTCAGGGAAGAGCTTCCGAGCGGGGAACACCAAGCAGTCCTGGGCCTGAGTCAGTGGCCCTGACCAAACCTCAGTTTCCCTCTGGGCCCCCAAGGGTGGGTGTAGGGTGGAAAGAGGCCCTTACGGGGAGCAAGTGCTCCAGGACGACAACTTCCTGCTCACTCTGCAGATGCAGGAGTTGGTGGCCTGACCCTCCTGGGAATAGAGAGCTTGGTGCCTGGGGTCTCATCTCTCTGCTGTCTCCCTGGCAGACTTGGAGGGTCCTAGGGGTCCGCTTGCTGGGGCCAGGGTGGGCACAGCTGCTAGCATGCAAACCTTGGGAACCGGAAGTCCCACCCAGCTCTGTGGCCTGGCTTTGCTGGCTATGGGCAGAAGGCAGTCATTAACTTTCCATCGACTCAGTTTCCCTCCTTAAAAGTAGAGCCAATGACAGCCACGTCTTCTGGAAGGGACCAGGTGTCAGTGGAGGAACTGTGTCCCCCTGACATTTAGATAGTAGAGGAATGATCCCCAGTACCCTAAGGTGCGACCGCACTGGACACAGGGCCCCGAGTACAGGGAGGTAGTGAGGGCAGTTGTCACTCAGCATAGCCAGTGTCCTTTCAGAAGAAGGGGTCAGGACTCAGATGCTCACAGAGGGCCAGCCTGTGTGAAGACATGGGGAGAAGACGCTACCCTCAGCTCAGGGAGAGAGGCCAACTGTGCCTGGGCTCTGCGCTTCTGGAACTGTGAGCCCCAGCTGACTTTGCGCCCCTTAAGGTACTGACGGGATGTCTGGTGACAGCCACAGGAGCAGAGCGAAGGATGGGGCCGGAGGTTCTCCTGGCCCGCTCCCCTCGACCTGGGCACCCGGCCCACTCTGTGCCCACAGCATGGTGCCAGCCCCTGCACGGCCGCCCCGCCAGGCAGGGTGGTAGACGGTGCGCCCTGGTGAGCCTGTTTGGATTGCAGGCAATGCGGCTGAGAGGCCGCAAGTGCCGCCAACTCATCTAACACAATTCCACGCGCAATGTTGATTCTAAATTACAAGGACTTAATTTTTCCAACCACAGCCAGGCAGTCAGTGACTCTCTGAACTGACAGATGGAAAGTTCAGTTAACGTGTTTATTTTCTGGCTCTGCGTGGCCCCACCTCCTTGGCACTCAGGAGGAGAGGCACCCCTGGAGCTCTGGGACCATGGGGTCACTGCCCTGCATGGGGCAGAAAAGCCACCCAAGAGCCCCAGGCTCCAGGCCCTGGACACGGCCAGCTCAGAAAGCCAGCAGAGCCACCTGAGGCAGCAGTGGCCTGGCTTTCATCCCAGGGTGACAAATCACAGAATCTGTGGCTGATTGAGTACAGGACAATAACTCAACACGCTGTCCTGGCCTCACAGGGAGACGCCAGGAACAGGTCACGATTATAACAGCCAAGACCCACACTGCGCCCTCTGCTCACCTGGCCTTGAGCAACCCTGGGACGTAGGTGCCTTCATGACCCCTATGTTATTGTTGCAGATATGGAGGCCCAGAGAGGTTCTGCAGCCTTCAGAACTCTCACGGATAGCCTGAGGAGCCAAGGTCCAGCCAGTCCTCTCCTGTCCCTGTCCCACTCTGCCCACAGCTCTGGGGCAGCAAGGGGCTGGGTGTCCAGAAAGTGCTGCAGGCCACTGTGGAGGCCCACACCCTGCCTGGCTGCTGCTGACCAAGCTGGGGTAGACATCGAGCCACACCTGGTGTGAGGATCTGGGGCCCCAGGGCGGGGGGTAACATGAGTGGTCTTGGTCTGAGAAGTTCTTTTCAAGCAGGGAAAGTGACAACACAAGGTCACTACAATCATTCACAGGGGTCCCCAAAGATGTCAGGGCACGGGAGTCGGGAGAAACCTCAAGCCCAGTGGGGCCCAGAGTCCTGCCAGAGCCTTGCCAGGATCCCTGGGGTGGCAGTGTGCGAGGTGGGACAGACAGACAGGTGGACCAACAAGGAAAGCCACAGGGGCCTTCAGAAGCTCTGGGACCAAGCCAAGCACCCCTGGCCTTGTCCATAGGGAACGGCCTTTCGTCCCACTGTGGTGAAATTCATGACTGCAACACTCGCTGCAGTGACCACTTTTAGGCTCATGGTTCAGTGGTGCCAGGTCCGTTCACAGCGTCTGTCCCCACCCTGTCTGTCTTTAGTATGCTGCCCTTGCCCACACTGAACCTCTATCCCTGCCAACAGTCCCCTCTCCAGTCTGTTACCCGAGGGTCAGGTGGCAGGTGAGGGTGACTGTGCTCCTCGGTGGAGCTGACTTGGGCGATGAGGACAAGCACCATAACAAAGACTGGTGACCTCACCAAGTGCTCTGCCTGGCTGTCACATCAGCCTTGGTCCCTATGGCAGCAATGAGGCAGCTCAGGCTCAGGGTTTGCTGAGGGCAAGCCTGGGTGGGCCCCTGAGCAGTGCAGAGGGACCCTGGCCAGTCTCATGAGACCCTCAGCATGAGTCCCCTGCAGTCCCCGCTCACTGCTCTCTCCTGCAGAGCTCCAGGTGTTGGTCCCCAGGTGGGCGGGACACCCAGCCCCTGCAGTTGCCTGGAGTTCGGAGCACAGTAGCCTCACAGCAGATCCTTTCACTGCCAGAGGCTCCAGCTATCACAGGACAGCTCCTCAGAGAAGCTGTGTAGGGGCTTGGTGCAGGGAGGGGACAACAAGGACACCATGCTCCCAGGGACAAGGATCCTAGAAGGCCATGTCCAGCAGCTTCAGACCCGCCCTTCTCTACTCCGGCCAGGGGACCCCGTTGGAAGACCCCAGCAGTGCTTTCACGTGCCTCCTTCCCTCGTCTCCTGTCAGGTGCTCCCCTGCCACTCTTCCTGTCCCCAACACCAGCCAGCCCCTGCTCTCCTGGTTTTGCTCTATTGCCAGTGTCACCTCCGTCCCTCAGCTCTATGTCCTCTCCTGTCCCTGGGCTTTCTCACAAGATGGCGGCCCAGGCTGATCAGTTAGTCCCAGCAGAGGGGTCTGCTGAGTAAGGAAGCAGCTGTGTCTCTTCTATTTTTATTTTATTTTTTTTTCTTGCATTTTTTTTATTTTAAAGAGAATAGAACAAAACAAAACAAAACAGAACAAAACAAAGCAAAAGAAAACAGAATAGAGTCAAACATAATGTAGCATTTCAAAACAGAACAAAATTTTTTTCATAAACTTTTTACAAGGGGAGGGGATATAGACCCCTGCCATCCACTCCAGGTGAAAAAGTTACATTACAGGACAGGACAGGTGATATTCATATGCCTTCTTTGGAAAATACAGCCTTCCACAAGATGAACTGAAGAGAAATTGAACACTGTACACTGGAAGTTTTAATCTTGTATGCAGTCAAGCCCAATCTGATTCCAGGAGCAGATCATAACACAGTTCCCCACCAGCGCACGACCTCCTGCATATTTAAAATATGACATCCCAGGCCCTGTGACAAAGCAGTTATTCCTTCCATCTTTCCTATGGTGCTGGGCTTTCCAGAATCTGTGTGTTTCTTGATCTAAGTTTGAAAACTGAAGAAGGAACATTAGGTCTTAATCCTCCATCAATGACTTCCTCTTGGCCAAGAACTCCCAGGTTCCATGTTGTTCATTGCTGGAATCTGGGCAAGTTGAAAGAGACCCTGTTTCCACTCAGGACCTCTGCCCCATCCAACTGGAATGAAGGTCGAATTCTGGGAGGGGGGGGCCTCATTAAAGGCCCGCACTCTGAAGGAAGGAACAGAAGACACACATCTTACTTATTCTGAACATCTCAGCCTACATAGAGCACTGCATATTAAAATACACCTTAGTTTACAGGACAGTTTTAAAGAGATGAAAAATGCCATTGGTCCTATCTCTTTAATTTCAGATGAAGCCAGGAGCCTGGGGACACTG
The DNA here is from genome assembly GCA_004365215.1 of Cuniculus paca. NCBI lineage: Eukaryota > Metazoa > Chordata > Mammalia > Rodentia > Cuniculidae > Cuniculus > Cuniculus paca. Next base: position 5,091 of record RJWT010022655.1, on the reverse strand, counting down.
AGGTTAACTGAAAACAGGACTACACTGTCTTCAGTCTAAACAGAAGGGGAAAAATTAGTGTAAGCACCCAAAAAAGCATTTGATTATTTTTCTTTAAATGCAAATAATATTTTTGGCTAGCAGAGTACTCAGGACAGGCTTTTGCTTTCAGCAAATAAAAGCTTGTTCAAGACCTGGGCTAGACGTGCCACCAATTTAGTCTCTTTTAAAATTCTTATGACTTGTTTGAGCCCTCCTAGGCGATTGGAACTGGTCTGGAACCTCTGGGTAACATCTGGAAGAAATATACATTGACAAATGCCAAGAACAACTTTTAAATATCAATCCCCTCGCAGCAGTGCCAGGGAAGCAGGCGATCTGGAGAAAGGTTGGAAAGATCAAGCCATCTTATTGGTGTGACGAGCAACTGGACCCCGATGCAGCCTGCGATGTTGAGGTCCCCTCTCCACCTCCCTCCTCTCTCTCTGCGCCATCAGTCAGAACAAGCACGTGGAAACACGCCTGGTGTCCCTCGTTGTGACAGTCCCCATGGTGGCCAGGCAGGGCCTCGGCTTTTCTGGGATTTCTGGAGGGGCGGCCGACACCACTCAGCATAGCCGATGAAGCACAGAAGGGAGAGAGGAGCGCAGAGGAGCCTAGCATCTGGGGCAGGAAGCCAACCAAGCATCCCGCTCTCCGTAACACTGTGCCCAGCAGCTCTACCAGCCTGGCCTTCAGTTTGTGCCTGAATGCCCACTGAAAGAGCACTCGCTACCTCCTGAAACTCGCCTACTCTATCAGGAGTCTGCCGGGCAGCTGGAGGATCAGCCTGCTCCAACTACTCGTGGGGTGCAATGCAGTCAATACATCCGCACATACTCCAAATACTCCTGAGGGTGAGGCATAAGGAGCGAACACAAGGCCCGGGAGTCAGGGCTCCCTGTACCCTGGGGTGGGTGAGGACCTCGCCTCAGGGTGGACAAAGGAAGGGGACCCAGAAGGTTTCCTCACCGGCTGTCATGCTGCTGAGCTGGGACAGGGTTGGGATAAAAGGCCTCTGATGCTTGAGGCTGGCTTTCATGATTGAAGTCACGTGGGGCTTTGGGGCCACCATACATTGTAGGGATAGAAGCTGGGGATGAGTCATCAGTGGGACCCAGTTCTGTCGCAAGGGGCTACACTGGGTGTTGTGGGAAGGAGGAGCCTGAGGAACCAAGGCCAAAGCTTGGGAAGATGTCTGGCTCCCCATCCAGGCAAGAGATGTGTCACCTGCACCAGGCCAGGCTGGCCATCAGCTGCAAGAGTCCATGACAGTGACATGTCCAGCTGCCCCCACTGACACCTTGATGCAGGGTTCTCAGGAGGAGGAAGGTGCTTAGTCAGAGAGACAGCAAGTGACAGAATGAACAGGGCACATGCTACACAGAAACTGCAATAGGACAGGGATCCCATGGGTTGGAAGCAAAAGTCGCATCTGAGGGGCCCAAGCAGCCAAGGGGAGAGGTCCAGCCTCAAAGGCAATGGGCTTGAGGCTTGGGAAAGCTACTTTTTCAGTTCAGGTTCAAAGGCAAAGAACCAAGTAGTCAGGGAGGAGGAGCTCCCTCTATGGATGGGAGGTCAGGCCCTTTGCTCTAGTCAGGCCTTCCGTGGGCCCTTCCACTATAGCCACAACATCTGCTGCACTCAGTGGATAGATCCATGCTAATCAAATCTAGAAACTGTCACAGAATCATCTGGAATAATTGACTAGGATATCTGGGCACCACATAGCCCAATCAGGTTGACAGATTAAAATTATGACAAAAAGTACAGGCTATGTGGCTCTTGTGTCTGATGAAAAATGTGGTCTACATACGTGATGGAATATTATTCAGCCACAAAGAAGAATGAAATCATGCCACAGCAGAATGGATGGAACCAGAAGACAGGATGTTAAGGGAAATAAGCCAGATGTGGATGAGAACTGCGTATTCTCTCTCATGTGCTGCCATTAAAACAAAAAGTCGCTCTGAATGTCTAGTAGTGATTCCCGGAGGCTGTGGAAGTGGGAATGAGGGTGGCTAGAGAGAGGCTGGGTTTGATCGGTAGGTGCTTACACATGGACTCAAATATCATGCTGAATGCCATTACTATATATGGTTGATACACGTGATTCAAAAATTTTCCAATGTTTAAAAAGATGGCTGGAGAAGGAAAGCATAGTAGCAATTAAGATCACTTGAAACAAATTAATTTTGTGAAAATGAGGAATTCATAACAATGTTTAAAAGCTAAGTTAATATTACATATGCAAAAGAATGCACACACTAGAATTTGTTTAGGTTCGTTGTTTTAATAAGGGTATTTCTGTTTGCTGTTATACCTTTCTGGTAGGCATGTGTCTATTCACAAAGCCTAAGGTATGTTTCTCACTGTCACTATAGATAAAAAAGAATCAACACAGGGAATACAAATAAGCTAAGGTAATTTTCCTGAACATGAGTACTATATTGTGAAATCATGTTATCACCAGGTAGGACTTAAGAAATCAATCGCTTTTGTGGTCGAATCACACAGAGAATCCTGGAGTGTTTAATTAATCAGTCCATGGATGATGAATTAGCTGAACCCGGCACACGCTCCATCTCTCATCTCCTTGCACAGCAAACCTCCAGATGACCCCACTAATTATAATGCAATATTGATAAGGCATGCATAAGTTTCCAGTTAATATTTATAGGCTAGGCCAATTTATCATAGTGACAGGACAATCGTTTAGATACTGCCAGCCATAAGAAATTTTTAAAAATACATCATTTCTGGGAAAGATACCAAATTTCAAAACATTAGGTCTTTGAATTCAGATTTTATAAGGCAGAGGCTTAGAAGCCCGGATGTGACAAATAGAACTTCATTACCAGAGAGGCTCAGTCAGCAACTTGGCGTGGGTCACAGGGGACATTCAGACCTGCCCTGTCCCCAATCCGGCTCCTCTTCTGGGATGCTGTGCACTTTCCAAGGTCATTAATGACGTCCAGGTGAATGTAAAAAGTGAAACTTTACCAACACCCTCAATAAAGTGAAAACCCATTTCAACTCAGGGAAATCATGGTCATAATTCCCTTTACATTTATGTCTCAAAACAACCCCTTGTCAGGTCATGTTATGATGAGAAATAATCTCAAAATTCCAATGCCTTCACCCAATGGAGTTTGATTTCTCCCCTGTGCTCTGGGGCTATCCCAGCTCAGCCAAGACTCTGCTAGACTAAGGTGCCCAGGGGCCCGGCTGTGGGTATGGCTTGGACATATGGCCTTTCCAGCAGTCTGTGTAGGGGTCTTAAAATGCATCTACAAACTTTATTCACCTCCCTCTAAGACCTAGAACCCCCACTGTCCTCCCCAAAGTGGGGATTGTATGTAATGATGACTCACTTTCAGTGAGTAGAATGTGTCAGAAGTAACAAGTCGAGGTCTCCAAAACCAGATCATGAAGGTATCACAGCTTGTTCCTTGTTTTGTCTTGGCTGACCTGTTCCCAGGGAAGCCAGCTGCCCCACTGGGGCATTCAAGCCAACCTTAGGAGGCCATGTGAGCTGGGTCCCACAGCCAGAGAGGACAGAGGCCCCATGCCGACAGCCATGTGACTGACCTGTCACATGAGCAAACCCTCCAGCCCCAGCAAGTGCTGACCACAGCCCAGGTTTCCAACTTGGCTGGAATTTCTTCAGAGACACTGAGTAAGAACCACAGGCTAGGTCATTTCTGAATTCCTGATCCATCAAAATCAAGCCACTAGGTTTGGGTGGTGATTTGCCACACAGTGATAGATAACTAATACACAGAGATAGGGTGAGAGAAGACTGGGGGGGCCTTGTCCTGGCTGTTTTGTGACTTGGCCCAGAAGAGGCACCTTAACCCCCTGTGCCATTAGTCAGGTTGGCCAAGTTGCCAGGGCTGCAGAATCCTTCCAGGTACTCAGCAGAGAGGAGACCCACATGTGCGCACCTCCCAGAAGCCTCTGCTACAAAGGATTTAAAACACTAAAGTCAGGCTAATCATTTGTCTTGTGCTTTTAATCAAATGTTTGGAAAGCTTGATTAAATAGGTTAATAAAACTGTGTAAGTACTAGGCCATTTTAGCTGGGAGTGGTGGTGCGGGTCTATAATCTCAGTATTCTGGAAGGCTGAGACAGGAGAATCACGCATTTGAGCCTAGCCTGAGCAGTTTAGCCACTTACTAAGACCGTGTCTCAAATGAAACAAAACAAAGTAAACTTAAAAGGAGTTGAGGAGGTAGCTCCATATGAAGTCCTTAGCTTTAAAGATTAGGAAATTTTCATTTAGTATATTTATAATTGTAAATTACATTAAGAAGGTATGTTGAGGGAAATGTTCATGGTTAATACATAAAAATATTTACTGCTTGTTAAAGCCCCAAATTCATTACATTTTAATTAAGTCCAAGGTGTACAAGTGCAAATACTCTCCTCTGCATACAAAGGACTCTGGATCATTAAAGAACCCGGCATCCTGGCTCACCAAGGAGGGAGTGATAGATTCAGAAATACAGGGTGAGCCACTGCCTCTGAGGGTGTATCTAAACTGAACCTTGAGTTGCAGATAGAGATCTGCATGAGGAACACGAGCCCCAGCCTCGACAGACCAACCCCAGGTCCTCGCAGGGCTGCATTCTGGTTGGTGAAATTCCAGCGGAACACACGCACAGGCCATTCGCTCTTACCCTTACACTACCTGACCTCTATGAATTTGTACCTAAAAACAATATTCACAGATTACTAACTTGGTTAGAAATAGGAAGACAGATGTCTCATTTCTTTGGATAATACAGGAGTAACATGAAGCCAAGGGAGATGTCTCCTCCGCTGGATCATCAAATCATGACTCCAAATGACCCTGCTGTAATGATTCAGGAATTATCTAGGAGATTTTTAAGTAAAGGATGAAGTATACCACTGAAAGCATTTGGTGGGCAGGGCTGGTATGCATCTTGTACCCATTTCTTTTACTCATTTCTCCAAGGCCAGTAAAGGAGTCCAAGAGTTCTCCTGTCTCTGTTATCCAAGCATAAGGGCCAATGCCCAGGGCTTGCTGTCTGAGGCCAACCTGGTGT
>RJWT010022654.1:0-17097 GCA_004365215.1 Cuniculus paca | reverse complement strand
CGCGGCCCCCGGCTCCGCTCACCCTCGATGGAGATGACGTGCTCCCGGATCTGGTTCTGCAGTGCCAAATCCTCGATGCGCTCGATCAGGTCGTAGATGGCGTAGATGTTGGGATGCACTGACTCGAAGCGCTGGATCTCCGCGCGAATGGCCGCGGAGTTGGAGAGCGCGAACTGCTGGGGCGGCCCGCCGGCCAGCTGCTGCGAAGGGCCGCCACCCCCCGCCCCCGGCCCCGCGCCGCCGAACTGCCCGCTGCCACCGGCACCCCCGCCGCCGCCGCCGCCGCCCCCCGGAGCCGCCAGGCTCTGCTGCTGCTGCGGGCTCTGCCCCCCGCCGGCCTGGAAGTTCATGGCTCCGGAGCCGCGGGCCCGAGGCGGGCCCGAGCGGGGCCCGGGGCGGCGCGGTGGCGGCGGCGAGCAGGCGTGCGGGGCTGGCGGGGCCGGGACTACGGAGCCGGCACCGTGGGGCTAGTGCATGGGGCCGGGGGCCGAGGCCAGGAGGCGCCGCCGCGCACGCTGTGGCCGCCGCCGGGCGCTTCCCGGCGCCGCGATCCCGCTGCCTCGGCGCAGCCTCCAGTGGCAACAACAACGGGACCGGGAGCGCGCGGCCCGGGCCCTCCCCCCGCGTCATGCGCACTCACCGCCGCCCCCGCCGGCTCCGGCACACGCAGCCTAGCCCCCCTCCCCGCCGCCCCCGCCCCTCCTGCGCCCGCCCCAGCGCCCCCGCCCCTCGCTCGCTTGCTCGCTAGTTCTCGGGCACTGCAGCCTCCGCCCCCGGGCGACGCGCGCGGGCCCGGACGCCCGGCCCCTCCCACCCGGCCTCGGCCCTTCCGCTCGATCGCTGCCCCATCCCCGCCGCCTCCGGCGCTACCCGCCTGCGGGCACAGCTGCCCTGGCCCCCTCTGGGGTCGACCGTCGCCTTGCCCTTTCTGCGCTAGCCCGGGGTGGAGGGGGGTATCGGATCTCCGGGCACGTCCGAATGGTGCCCTGTGCCTGCGGTTGCTGATTTACGCGGTCGATTGGCCGAGGAGCCCAGGCCCGACTAAGCCTCGCTCACGATATCCTGCCTTCAGTGCGGCACAGGCTTCTCTGTCCCCAGGGCCAGTGGTCAGCCCTAGAGACCACCCTGCCCCCAGGTTCTCTCCCTGTCTCCTAGCCAGAGTCTCCACTGCTGGCCACAGCGCAGAGGCTGAGATGGCTCCCTATTTCCTTTTTATCCTAAGAGCGTCATTAGGTTTCTGGAAATGACACCTTTAAACAACAGTGCCCCTACTCAGTCTTCTTGTGACCAGCCTCTCCTGAAGGACGCTGTTTGCCTGATGGGTGGCAGGAGTCACTGAATGCTCCCCAACCCCACTCACACATAGAGGAAGAACGGAGGAATCATTCTCCCATACTGTCCTCCTTCAACAGACTAACCAGTCACATGGCTCCCATCATTTTCCTCCATCTCACCTCCTTGTCCATGCTGCCTTCCACTCCTGTGGCCAGGGAGCTCCCTTCAATGTCCCAACTTCCCATGTCCCCATTGCCAAAGCCGTTAGCTACCCATCCCCGAAACAGGTTTGCTAAAACCTGCAAGATACAGCCTGTGCAGGGCAGCGGCCACCGCCAACAAATCTCCCAGGGCTCTGCCCATCTATCTTTTGCGTGCCCTTGACACGTCATCACTTTACACACAGTTCTATTTCCCAAACCAAGCATAAAGTTGCCTACTATCCCACTGACTACTCCACCCCAACTCATTCACCATACCTAAATTTCTCTTACCTTCCAAAGAACCAGAGGCAAACTATCAACATTTGGGTTTCTACTTGGATGACCTGAAGAAAGATAGCTTTTACTGATTCTGGGCTATATCTGCAAATATACTAGGTGAACAGAAAACCTAACTCTGCTACTTTATAACTGGGAAAGCAACACTAACATCTCTTTAAAATGCTTAATTAAAAAAATAAAATAAAATAAAATGCTTAATTAAAGCCGGACCTGGTAGCATACACCTGTAATCTCAGCACTGGGGAGGCTGAGACAAGAGGATTGTTGGGAGTTCAAGACCAGCCTGGGCTACGAAGTGAGCTCAAGGCCAGCCTGAATGGCATAGTGAGACCCTGTCTCAAAAAGACAAGGGCTAGGGATTTAGCTCAGTGGCATAAGTGCCTCCCTGGCAAGCACAAGGTCATGAGTTTGATCCCCACTGCTGGGAATAAAATAAAGTAAAATAAAATAAAATAAAATAAAATAAAATAAAATGCTTAATTAGAATTATCAGCGAAGCCAAGTGCGGTGACACACACCTGGTAATCCCAGCACTCAGGAGGCTGAGCCAGGAGGATTGCTTCAAGTTCAAGGCCAGCCTGGGCTACAAAGTGAGTTCAAGGCCAACCTGAACCATATAGTGAAATGCTGCCTCAAAAAAAAAAAAATGGACTCGTCAGTGAGAAACTGTACTACGTACCAGCACGTACCTGTCTTAGCACTGATAGGCTTTCTACTTATCTGCTTCCTCTATTAGTATATAAGCCACATGAGGGCTGGGAGAGGGTCTGATAACCCATTGTGTTCCCAGCCTCTTGCACAGTGCCAAGCCTATAGTACATGTGTATTTAATAAATGTAGCATAAATGAAGGAACAGGAGGGAAAGAACTAGAGATACCTTAGTTGTATACTTGATAAATCTAAACTGACATTCCCAAGGCAACATTTGAGCCACTTGCTCTCACAAACGGATATGAGCTATGAAAAGACTATAGCCTTTTCAATCAAGATTGGCCTATAAAATCCAGGATGTGAAATTTCTGTGGCTGCAGGAGTTTAGAAGGAAGGCAAATTTATAGATTAGTGATCACAGGCCCTGCTGGGATTCACTGTTGTCTACAGAGAAACACTCCTAACGACCCAATTTCTCAGCCTAGGTTTGGGTAGAGGAAGCACATCAATTGGGTAGAGTGGCACATACTTTATATGGTTTTCACACTTATTTAATAAAAGGTCTAAGTTCTGCCAGGTGTGATGGCACACACTTGTAATCCTAGCACTGCAGAAATTGAGGCAGGTGAATGGGATTCCAAATTCGGCGCCAGCATGGACTACGTAGAGTTCAAGGCCAACTTGGACTACATAGTTAGACCTTGTATTTAAAAAAAAAAAAGTTGAATGTCGAATGACTTCCTGACAACTGGCTTCTGAACTATATTTTGGCAATGAAAAAATTTAAGTTTAAGTTAAGAGAGATGTAATAGTCCAACCGAGATCATGTGCCTTTTGGCACAGTATAAGGGATTCATAATGTTTGCTCCGTTCCCTGGTCCATGAGTCTTTCACAGTCCTGCGGAGGCTACAAGGGGGCAGAGAAGGGACAGCTCCCGAGATCGGTGTCGGTGTCCTCAACTAACTGGCGATGCAGCCCACGCCTCCTGAGCTCTGGGGACCCAGGCTGCCTTCTGTCCTCCCCTCACCCCGACATCGGTGGAGGCCGGGAAAGGACTTCATGGGGCTCCCCCAGCCTCCCTCTGTGTATCACGAACATGAATGCTGTGACGTTCTCCCGCTGACGCTGGTGTCTGGAGTGACAGATATTCCGGCTGCCGACGGCAGAGGGGGCGGATCCGCAGCCGCCCAGCATTCAGCGGGCCAGTACAGCCCCAAGAGCCGCCCGCGCAAGTCTGCTCCGCAGTCCGTAAGCACCGGGATCCGCAGGCGGACTCGACACGTGGGTGCGCAGGGCGTGAGGCGGAGACTGCGCGGCGGACTACAAGTCCCACAATGCGCCGGGCCGCGGCGGCGGGGAAGGAGCGGAGCTCCAGGTGTCTGCGACCTCGGCGCCTCCCGCCCGGAAGTGCCCGAGGGGCCGCGATGGAGCTGGCGGGGCCGGGAGGTAAGTGCCTGCGCTCGCCCCGCCCCGGGATCACCCGCGCTCTACCGCGGCCCGGGGGGCGGGAAGATAGGAAGGGTGATGGGGGGCGGGGTGGAGAGGGCGCAGCCCGGGTCCCCGAGGGATCCGGGATCTGGCGGCCGCTGGGTTTAAACAGGCTCCCCGAGGAGGAGGCGCGGAATGGGGGCGCTGTGGGGGTGTTGGGTGGCCGTTTGTGGGGACCAGGAAGGGGCCGAGCTGGCTGGGTGGCATCGCGCAGAGATTCCAGATTGCCCAAGGGCGGAGTTTGACGACTGGTGTGGGGGCAGCTCTGGGGAGAAGTCCTTTGTGGCGCGTGGGGTTTGGGTTCACGATAGGGAAGTGGGGCAGGGGACCCAGAGACCCCTTCTCTGCCCCTTGGAGAAACCTGAGTGGCCAAAGCTTAGATGAGCTTGGAGGGAAAGTAGGTGAAGGAGCAAATAAACTGGGATGAAGTGGATGAAAGTGTATAGGTAAGCTTGGGGCGGAGTTTGGGGAGGGTTAAATGTAGAAAAAGAGTTGTTTAGAGAGTTAAGGGCCTCACTGTAGAGGCAGAATTTAGAGTTGAGTAATCCCAGCACTTGGGAGGCTGAGGCAAGAGGATCTCCAAGAGTTTAAGGCCAGCCTGAACTACATGTTGAGATCCTGTCTCAACAGTAACAACAAGGAGACCCAGAACTCAGGCTTACAAAGTTAGGACTTGAGATTTGGTAATGGGAAGGGGCACTAAAAGACAAATTTGGGGGTGAGAGCAGTCTGTACCCCAGGGTGGGGAAGGTGACAGAAAAATCAACATGGTGGGAGAGTTGAGGCAGGATGGAGTTGGTGGTCTGCTGGGGTTTGGAGGGCTCCTGGACTGTGAGCCAGCCTCTCACTGTCCTTTGTGTCTCCCTAGCTCGGTAGCACGGCAGGCAAGCAGGTGCCATGGCCTTGATTGAAGGGGTGGGTGATGAGGTGACCGTGCTTTTCGCGGTGCTTGCCTGCCTTCTGGTGCTGGCCCTTGCCTGGGTCTCAACACATACCTCGGAGGGCACCGACACCCTGCTCCAGCCAGCAAGGACTCCACCAGCCCAGCCCAGCGAAGCCATGACAGCCATCGACAGCATCAGAGGAGAGGCTCCTGGGGCTGAGCCGTCGAGCCTGAGACACAGAGGTCAGGCTGCACAACCAGAACCCGGCACAGGAGTCACAGCAACACCACCCGCAGCCCCGGACTCCCCCCAGGAGCCCCTAGTGCTCCGTCTGAAATTCCTCAATGACTCTGAGCAGGTGGCCAGGGCCTGGCCCCATGACACCATCGGCTCCTTGAAAAGGTAAGCAGAGACAGGGGCAGGAACGCAATGCTAAGGAATGGGATGGGAGTAACCACAGAAGGACCACCTGAGATACCTGGGACACCTCCTTCATTTTCTGCTCCCCAAATCATAGGCTGACCTTGTTCCCCTGGGGCAGACTGCCCCCCAGAGGCCACAGCCTTGGTGGTGTGTGGATGGAAGGGCCAGGGCTGGGAGCTTGGCTCTGGGCAGGGACTAGGATTGCCTGAGGCCTGCTCTCTCACCCAGGGCCCTCTCTCCTCAGGACCCAGTTTCCCGGCCGGGAGCAGCAGGTACGACTCATCTATCAAGGCCAACTGTTAGGAGACGACACCCAGACACTGGGCAGCCTTCACCTCCCTCCCAACTGCGTCCTCCACTGCCACGTGTCCACGAGGGTCGGTGCCCAACATCCCCCCTGCCCACCGGGGTCAGAGCCAGGCCCCTCCGGGCTGGAAATCGGCAGCCTGCTGCTGCCCCTGCTGCTGCTCCTGCTGCTCCTGCTTTGGTACTGCCAGATCCAGTACCGGCCCTTCTTTCCCCTGACGGCCACCCTGGGCCTGGCCGGCTTCACCCTGCTCCTCAGCCTCCTAGCCTTTGCCATGTACCGGCCGTAGTGCCTCCTCGGGCCCTCGGCAGCATGGCCGGCCCCTCTGGACCTCGCTCCCCACAGCACGGTGGGCACTGCTGCCTGCCCAGGCCAGCTTCGCCTGCCTGCCTCTTCCCACTGCCCTGGAGCCCAGCCCTACGCCACAGGGGACTCCGGGGACTGGCCGAAGCCCGGCACTGCGAACTCCACAGCCGTGGCTCTGGTTCGCCTTCTGGGGCTGCTGCCTCCCAGCCCACCCTGACAGTCGGCTCCTCGGGGTCAGGCACCTGCTGTCGCTGCCTTGGTCCTGGGCAGAGCAGGGCCACTACCCTCGGTCCGTCTTAGTGTTCTGCCTGAGAACCCGGCCACCACGGTCCCTAAGAGGCTGACCTGGGGAACCACTGATGGTGGGAGGCTGGAGAAGGGAACTGGGCTCTAGAACACGTGCAGATTAAAGTAACTGTGAAGTTTTCACTCGCCGTGTGTTGTCTGTGGAGCTGGAAGTGGGCACAAAGTGGGTGAAGAGTAGGATCCAGGTCTGCCCTTTGCAACTTTCCTTCTGCGTTCTGGTCCCCACCCTTCAGCTTTGGGCCCTGCAGCCCCGCCCCTCGCCGATGGTCCCGCCCCCGGGGCGCGCGCACTTCCCGGAAGCGCGGGGCGGGACCCAGGCTCCCGGGCTCACAACGCCTGCCGGGAGCCACGTCTCCGCTGGCCAAGCGCTGCGCCGGGATTGGCGTGCGCCGGCCACTGGGGACTTCTGGGAAGATGGCGGACCCGGTGGCCCGCCGATGAGGAGGCCGTGGGGGGAGCCTGGCTCCCGGGCCCGGAGACCGGCTGAGGGAGTGACCTGCGCGGGGCCTGGGGAGTCATGTAGGGTGGCGCCTGCGGGGCGGGCTGCGGGAGGGCTGCGGGAGCTGGCGTTAGCGGCGGTGGCCACGGGTTCCTGACGTCCCCGGGCTGGGGCGGGTGTGGGAGCCCTGGACATCGCCGACTGCACGCCTTCGCAACGCTGCGTGCTCGGGTCCCGCGTGCGTCCCGCGGGGTGGGCGCTGAGTTTTCGTTTTACAGGGGAAGAGACAGGCAGAGGTAAAGCCACTTGTCCCAAGGTCACGCAGCTAGTAGGTGGGAGCGCCCAGCTTGGGACCCAGGACCCGCCCGGCTGCGGAGCCCGCATGCCACCCTCCGCGCCCCCGCCGCCTCCTGCGGGAGGGGAGGTGATGGGGATGGGCGTCTTCGAGGCCACCCGGGTCCCGGGCTAGGTGCGACCACAGTCTCCCGAATAACGTCAGGCTTTTCTTAACCTCTTGCCGCTCAGGGCCTTGGTTTCTCCACACGTAAAATGAGGTAATGCCAGCCCTGCACCTCTTCAGTGCGCACGGAGCATCAGAGGAGATAATGCATGTGGATTGTTTTGCTGAGCGCCCTGAAAGAGTAGGGTTGCTGTTTCCAGGAATGAAAGGGGGAAGAGGGGCAGGATGGGGAGTAGGACCAGAGCAGTCACAGAGGTCACACTGACCCCAAGCCCTACCTGATGGGGAGTGAGGTAAGGAGTAGATAGCAAAGGTTGCACCCCTTTGGAAGAAACCTCACTCCCTTTTCTGGGCTGCCCCTCAGGGACTCCATCACCCAACTCCATGCTTCAAGTCCTGCTCTCGGCGCAGGCCTCCCCTGCTCGGTTGTCTGGCCTGCTGCTGATCCCACCAGTACAGCCCTGCTGTTTGGGGCCCAGCAAGTGGGGGGAGCAGCCCCTCGGAGGAGGTCCTCATGCAGGCCCTGTGCAAGGACTGCAGCGGCTTCTGGAACAGGCAAAGAATCCTGGGGAGCTGCTGCGCTGGCTGGGTCAGAACCCCACCAAGGTGCGCGCACACCACTACACTGTGGCACTCCGTCGGCTGGGCCAGCTCTTGATGTCTCAGCCTCGGCCCCCTCCTGTGGAGCAGGCCACGCTGCAGGACTTGAGTCAGCTCATCATCCGAAACTGCCCCTCCTTTGACAGTCACACTATCCATGTGTGTCTGCACCTTGCAGTCCTGCTTGGTGAGGAAAGTGACTGGGGTGTGGGTATCTAGGGAAGAGTGAAGAATACAGAATAGTAGAGGACCCCAGGCTGACAGACTCACCCCCCTCAGGCTTTTGCCCAGTAATGGCACGAGCCTAGGTACACTTCCTGCTGCCCCTCCTGTACCCACAGCGGAATCATGAATCAAACATTTGTTCCAGCTTCCTAGGTGCCACCACAATTTCCTTCTAACACACTGCTCTAGAGTGCCACTGCACTTTCTCACAAGTGGTAGGAGATGACAGCCTGCTTGCCATCCTTGCATAAAGCTTTCCCCCACCAAGGGCTTTAACGCGTCATGTTCACGATGCTTTACATTTCTCCAGTGTTTCTACCTGGGCTCGTGCACTTACCCACTCAGTAAATAGGTGGGGACGTAGGTACCCAACCATTGGAAAGGCATGGCACAGCCCTCTCATCAGGAGCACCTTTGACCTTCTCCCCAGGCTTTCCACCAGATGCGCCCCTGGTGTGTGCCTTGGAGCAGGAGCAAATGTTGCGCCTCCGTCTGAAACCACCTCCACCTCTACAGCCTGCCCTCCGAAGTGGGCAAAAACTGGAAGCTGCTGCTCTGAGTTGCCCTCGGTTCCTGCACTACCCACGGCAGCATCTGATCAGTAGCCTGGCAGGTGCTGGAGGGTTAAAAGCAATGGGGGCAGGGGCTAAGTATCCTGGGCTCAGGCACAGTCTGGCCCCCCGGAGGTCTGGCCTGTGGGATCTGTGTGACTGGCTGTTCTTCACAGAGGCAAGGCCTGAGGAACTCACACCCCATGTGATGGTGCTCCTGGCCCAGCACTTGGCCCGGCACCGGTTGCGGGAGCCCCAGCTTCTGGAAGCCATTGCCCGCTTCTTGGTAGTCCAGGAAAATCAGCTCAGCAGCAAGGTGGGCTTGCCTCCCACTCCTGTGCTCCTCTGTGGCCTCAGTGACCAGGCTGTGCCCATGCTTGTCCAGCCTGACTGGCCTCTGGGAGCAAATACTCCACCTGGGCTGCCCTGCTCCGTGCCCTGGGGTGCCTTCTGCTCACACCCTCTGTGGCTTGTCCACCTCCCATAACCAGCGCTGATTCCTAGAGCTCCGCAGTTTGCCAAAGCACTCAGCACTGTCCCGCCCTCACAGCCCACTGCTGAGAGCTTCAGGCCAACACACATCAGTATCCTGCCTGCTCTGGTAATGAGTCACACATGGCTCAGGACACAGCTTATACTGCTGAGCTTGGGGTTCGTGACCAGGATAGGGGACCACAGTGCTCCCAGCTTGGGTCACAGCAGCTGGCAGGAGACCTGGGAGCCGCCCCCTGGGGTCATGCGCTGCTTTTCACAGGTGGTGCAGAAGCTGGTGCTGCCCTTTGGGCGTCTGAACTACCTACCCCTGGAGCGGCAGTTTATGCCTTGCCTTGAGCGGATCCTGGCACGGGAAGCTGGGGTGGCACCCCTGGCCACAGTCAACATATTGATGTCACTGTGCCAGCTGCGGTGCCTGCCCTTCAGAGCCCTGCACTTTGTCTTCTCCCCCGGTTTCATCAGTCACATCAGTGGTAGGCAGAGAGTTTGGCTGGCTGGGGCGGGGCCAAGGAGAGATGGGCAGGGGGTCCCTGAGGTGTGGTGGCTCAGTGGGTCTCCAGTCCCTGCCTCCCCACAGGCACCCCTCATGCTGTGATCGTGCGACGCTACCTCTCCCTGCTTGACACAGCTGTGGAGCTGGAGCTCCCAGGATACCAGGGCCCCCGCCTTTCCCAGAGACAGCAGGTGCCCATCTTCCCACAGCCTCTCATCACTGACCGTGCCCGCTGCAAGTACAGGTGGGTGGGCAGCCTGGGCTGAAGGGGACACAGCTAGAGCTGATGGTGTGCTGGGCAGTCACTAAGAAAAATGGACCCTGAGGTAGCAGACAGGTTCGCCCAGGGTGGTGGTGCTCAGCAAGGGAAAGATAAGACCCTGGGGCCTTTACTGCTGTCCATTTCGCTCAGTCACAAGGACATAGTAGCTGAGGGGTTGCGGCAGCTGCTCGGGGAGGAGAAATACCGCCAGGACCTCACTGTTCCTCCAGGCTACTGCACAGGTAAGCTCCAGGCGGGTGGCAGCCCCGGAGAGGGAGCGTGGCTAAGGCCCGGTCTCTGTCTCCTGCAGACTTCCTGCTGTGTGTGAGCAGCTCTGGTGCTGTGCTCCCCGTCAGGACCCAGGACCCCTTCCTACCTTACCCGCCAAGGTCCTGTCTGCAGGGCCAGGCTGCCTCTACCACAACCCGAAACCCTGCCCAAAGGTAAAGAAACGGGCTGGGCGTGCCTGGGCCTCGCGGTGTCGCAACAGCACTCGGACCATGTCTGTCCCTGCAGGGTGGTGCTGATGCTGCGTGAACGCTGGCATTTCTGCCGAGATGGCAGAGTGCTGCTGGGCT
Organism: Cuniculus paca; assembly: GCA_004365215.1. Taxonomy (NCBI): domain Eukaryota; kingdom Metazoa; phylum Chordata; class Mammalia; order Rodentia; family Cuniculidae; genus Cuniculus; species Cuniculus paca. The sequence goes on along the minus strand of RJWT010022654.1, from coordinate 6,849 downwards.
CCCGGGCTCTGAGGGAGCGGCACCTGGGCCTCATGGGCTACCAGCTTCTGCCGGTGAGTGGCTCTGCGCACCCCGTGTGTGTGCATGCGTGTTCTTGTGGCTGGCCTGCAGGCGACCCAATGTCCCCTCCTTGCAGCTACCCTTCGAGGAACTGGAGTCACAGAGAGGTCTGCCCCAGCTCAAGAGTTACCTGAGGCAGAAGCTCCAGGCCTTGGGCCTCCGCTGGGGGCCTGAAGGGGGGTGAGGGGTGCACTTGGGGCTAAAGACAGCCCCCCCCCGTGGGGGGTGGAGAATTTGCACTTTGACTCCTCATGTTTTGGTTTTTCATTAAAGTCCCCTTCCTTGCCCATAGCGACTCATTTCTGGGGACAAAGAGCGGGGCTGGGCCCCACCACTTCCTTCCATTCACTGGCCCCACAGAAACAAAGCTAAAGCTAGGTGGGGGCTGTAGCGCTTTACTGTGGGGGTGGGGAGAAGGGGACTTTAAATTATTCACTTAAATAAAAATGGGGAGGGGGAGGGGGAGGCCCATCCCACCAGCCCCCATTTCCTCTGCCCATCGGGCCCTCAGCCGTCCCTGCAGGTGGCAGCTACACCGGCATGGGCATCTCGTTGTACTCGTCCACACCCTCGCGCTCATCGAACACGGGTTCCGCCTCGTTCGCATCCAGCTGTGGGAGGGAGTGCAGGCTGGGCCTTTCCAGAGCCCTTGGTGAGCAGGCTGATGTCGGGGAGGGTGGCAGGGGACAGGGCAGGGTCCTTACACATTTCATCTCTCGCTCCGTGAAGACTCGGGTGAGCACCACCATCCGCAGCGGCACTGTGAGGATGAGGATGAAGGGGAAGGCCAGGGAGGCCGCTGTGGACATGACAGCCCAGAGCAGGGCCAGGCAGAGCAGCTGCAGGGCTGTGAACAGGTGCATGCGCATCGTGCGGACCTGGGGGCAGAGACAAGGTGGGCCCAGGCTCCTTCCCAGCCAGCCACAGCCCCAAGGACGGGGATGGGATGGCCCTTCTTCCTCTTCAGCAAAGGCGACAGAGCCTGCTGTGTGCAGAGACAGGAAGTAGGGGAGGAGCATTTGACCCAGAAGAACAGGCTGGAGCAGAGGGGACTCACCTTCTTGACATAGGTGACATCTGGGTGGTGTTTGGGTGGCATGAGCAGCAGGTGCAGCCGCTCATAGAATTGGATTCCGTTCAGGGAGGTCACCCCCATATACAGGAAAATCCCGAAGAGCACGGCCAGGGGAATCTGTCGGAGTAGATCTCCAATAACCAAGGAGAGGCCTGGAGTGGAGGAGGAACAGTCAGCCCAGGGATTCAATCTCCTAGTGGCCCTGGGGACCCCTGATGGGTGCAGCAAGGGGAAGCATACCCACGAGCAGGGCTACCAGCAGTCCTGTCACCCGCTGCTCCTTGACCTCCTGAATCTTAGGCTTATCCCCAGGTGCCACAGCCTTGCTCATGACAGTAAGTGCATTGGCATGAGTGACTGAGCGGACGGTAGCAGCGGCCAACCAGGGGAGGCCAAAGAGGGCACAGATGCCACCCATGGCCACGATGAGCAGCAGGTCCAGGTGGAAGCCAGAGCCCTTCTGCAGCATACGCTCCTTTTTGGAGATGATCAGCCTGCAGGGGAGAAGGGCAGTCCCTCCATCTGCTTATGAAACCTGGTGGCCCTGTCCATGCCGCCAGGACTCGAGTTCCATCATGGTGCTGAGCTGTGCTCCAGCTCTGATCCTGCAGGTTACCAGACTGCCCACCCTGTGCTCTGTCCCTGCCTCCGCCCCACCAACATCAGTGACATTTTCTGCTGCCTACAAAAGAAACTTTGGCTGGCCTGGTATTCAAGGTCTCCCAAGGTCCTTGGGCTCCACGGCCTGACAGAGTGGTGGGGATTCCCATGCTTGTCCCAGAGCCTGCCTGGGCACTCGGGCCCCTCAGCCTAGGGCCACTCACGTGGTGATCTGCGTCTCCATGAAGATAAGGATGAAGACCAGGATGGCAGGCAGCAGGCTGGCAACCATCATCCACACAGGGAAAGGGCTCTTCTCCCCCAGAGGGTTGATGACCCAGCCCCGCTTCTTGGGGGCTGTCACGGAGAATCCACTGGGCACACTCAGCTTCTGCAGGGCAGACAGCAGGAGTCACAGGCCATGGGAAAGGCTTGGTGTCTGCCCAGCTTAGGGACAGCTCTGGCTGGGGCTGGAGTGGAACTCCAAGACCCCAGGTGTGGGATCACCCCAGCACCAGGCAGCACTGCCCCACCTCCAGTGCAATGCCTACCTGCGTGTAGGTGTCCTCAATACTGTAATCCACAAGCACCATGATGAGGATGGCTATGGGCACCCCAAAGTCCCCAATCACCCGCCGGATCTGAGAAGGCAAGCAGGGAGCTCAGAGGCCTCCTGCCCCACACAACTCCAAATGCCCCAGCCACTCCACTTCCTATCCCCAGCTCCCTCTGGCTTGCAAGCCCACGCACCCGGCCAGGGAAAAACCGGCTGTTCTTGAATTTTCGCAAGAAAAAGGCGATGAAGAAGGTGCCAGCCATGAGCACCAGCGACAGCAGGGCCGTGTTGGGCTGCCCCTGGGGTCTCCCTGCCCCAGCCTGCTCGGCTGAGCTCATATTGCCGGGCCTCAGTGTGGGTGCTGCCTCAGTCCATGTTGTATTCTTGCCACCATCTGCCTCAGAGCTGTTGGAGACCACGCAGCCGTGAAGGGGGTGCTCCTGGAAGATCTGGGGAGAGAAGACGACAAAGGACTTCGTGAGCTGGATTGCAGAGAACACTCCTGGGCCCAGCTGGATGCTGGGGGCTGGGCAGGCAGGGGAGAAGCCAGCCTGCTTTGAAGAGCTCTGTCTCATTGGATTAAAAAAATGATCCTATAGCCAGGCATGGTGGTGCACGCCTGTAATCCCAGCACTTGAAAGCCTGAGGCAGGAGGATCCCCACAAGTTTGAGGCCAGCCTGGGCTACACAGTGAGTTCAAGGCCAGCCTGAACTACATAGCAAGATCTTGTCTCACAAACAAAAAAAAGACCCTGGGCCAGGCATGTAGGGGTAGAGCAAATGCTTGCCTAGCTTACATGAGGGTTTCATCCCCAACACCAAAAAAGAAAAGAAAAAAAATAAGGAGAGAGGGAGGGAAGAGGGGAAGGAAGGAAAACCCCGAGGACCAGTTGTGAGCACGGACTACATGAAAGTAAGAGAGGGCTCAAGGATGTAATTCCAATAGTGTACTCTGGGAGGCTGAGGCAAGAAGATCACTTGGTAACTTAGTGACTTACTGAGACCTTGTCTCAAAATACAGATTTTATAAAAGGCTAGATTTAGCTCAGTGTCGTAGTCCTCAGTTCAATATATGAGAGAGAGACAGAGACAGACAGGGGGTGTCCAAGGGGTGGTGAATACAGGAAGGCCACTGGGGACTGTGGCATGAGCAGAGGACTGGGGTCAGCACCCCCTAAGCCTGTCACATATCTTTGATCCTAGAGCAGGACTGCATCTGTTACCTCGAGGCTCTTTGCAGACGCCTGAATTGTTCGGCATTTGAACAAAAGCACAGGCTCCCTTTTGTTATTAAAAGCTTTGAGTTTCTGAGAGATTGACCTAAAGAGCTGGTGTGTGTTGACGTTAGGGAGGCCAAGGAAGGGGACAAAGCCCCAGCCCTGTGAGCCTAAGGGACAAGACCCAAAATAGGCAGGATACCTGTTCCCTGCCCTCAACCCCATTGCCATCAGGGCCACCCCACCTTGACCAATTTGTAGAAGGTCTCATAGATGAAGATGAGGGAGATGAGGAAGGCGAAGATCTCCTGGGTGAAGCGGGACACGAAACGTACTAGGAAGCTCCCTTCCAGGGCCACCATGAGCAGGGCCAGCAGCACTAGCCAGAAGCCGATCCAAACCCGGCCCACCAGGTACTCCAGCTCGTTGCTTCTGCAGAACTACACGGGGGAGGCAGGGAGCTGTCAGGGCTCTGGGGACCAGGGAAGAGGACTACAGGGCAAGAACAGCGCAACAAGAGCCCTACCGAGTAGAAGGCCTCCTCGAAGACCAGCAGCGGCCCGGAGAAGCCAATCACCAGCAGTGGCTGAGCCCCCAGCAGGCAGAAGATCACACCCTGGAGCGCCGTGGACATGATGAGCTCCGACACACCTATCAGGTCATGCGTCTTCTCTCCTGGGGATGCAGGGACAGGCTCAAGAGCTGGGCCCTGGGCTCTGTACACCCTGCCCCTCCCCAGAGCATTCCATTACCCAACAGCCCCCCAAAGGTGATGGCTGGAGATAGGGCTGCAAAGTAGATGAAGATGACAGCGGCCAGGCACTGGGGGTCAAGTGCATCACGGAAGTCACTCAGGTAGTGGGGGTAGCGGCGCTTCACGTCTCGGATCAGCCCTCCAAAGGGCCGGCCCGTCCGCCGCAGGGGATCATCATCTTCCACTGTGCCCACCGCCTCTACCATCTGCAGGAGCGCTGCAAACCAGGCCTTTGTCAGGGCACCCGTGGGCCTTGCGCCCGCCCCCCCACTCCTGCCTTGGGCAGCCCCATCCAGCCTGCATCGCCACAGCATACCCTTTTCCTGGGCAGACTTGGGCTCTAGCCCGGCCCCTGGGGGCAGCAGCCGGCCCTGCTCCTCCCGCTTCTTAAGCATCTGGCGCTGGAAGTGGGCGACAGAGCGTAGCAGCTCCTCGCCCTGCACTTCCGAGGGCGGCAGCACCACGCTGCAGTCCAGGAAGGCATTGATGGCCGTCAGCAAGTCTTCCCGCTCGTCCGCCAGGTAGGCCGCCTCATGGAATTGCTGCCAAAGCAGGACTGGGATCAGGGAGCACACCAGATGGGAACTGGGGCTGAGGCCCCAAAGCAGGGCCCAGGTTGAACGGGGCTGGGGGTGGGGCAGGGGATGGGGCAGGCTGTGTGGGGCAGACCTTGTCGGACATGAGTGTGGAGATAGAGCGGCCGATCTCGTGGTAGTCCATGTTGGCGCTACTGGGGCCCAGCAACAGGAAGAGGAAGCGCACAGGCACTGGCACCTCCAGCACTGCGTCCAGCTCCACAGCCTCCCGCAGACGCACGAAGGCCATCGTGGGGCGGGAGAGAAACTCCACGCAGCCTAGGGGTAGTGTAGGGCTGGGGTAGACACAAGCACGCAGCAGAACTCTTTCCAGCCCCAGCCCAGGCGAGTCCTGAGGCCAGGCCATCAGGTCCCCATGCCCTGAACCCTCCCACACATACCCACAAGGACCACGGTGGCCTCGGCGTTCTCGGGGATTTTCTCCAACAGCTTCAACTCGTGCTTGGACTTGGAGCGAGTGATGCCTGCTGGAGGGGCTGGAGGTGGCAGCTCACGCTAAGGAGACAAGAACAAGGCTCAGCTCAGCCTGCCTGCACCCCTCACCCTGTGTGCCCTGAGTTCACACCTGGGCTTGCTCTCAGCCCATCCTCCCTCACCTCTCGCTCCACCTCCAACCGGGTCTCAGGAACCCCGCCAATCAGCGGTTCGGTAACATGAGGGTCACTCTCAGCACCCTGGGGGTGATGATGTCCCAGCAGGGAGCCCAGGGAGCCCGCCGAGATGTTGCGGGGGAAGGAGAATTCCTTCTCATCACTTGGGTGGCTGCGGAACACACAGCAGGGAGGGTAAGGAGGGGTCATGGCAGGGCTGGGCACAGGGGGACAAGCTGCAGAGGGTCCCCTGCCCCTGGAGCTGCACCTGTGTTTCAGCAGCAGGGCCCGAAGCACATTGGCTCTGTCCTCAGCCTTGATCTGGTCGGAGATGACCATCTGCTCCACCACCTGGTGGGCCACCCCGGGCAGGGTCTGCTGGTCCAGATCCAGGAGCACAGCCCCTGTGACAGAGGGAGGGCACCTCACCCTCAGGCAGAAAATTGCCAAGGGGGCAGAAGGCAAAAGAGAGCCAGGGCAAGGGGCAGCCAGGTGGGTACAGGGGTCAGGGCCTAGAGACAGAGGCCTAGGTTTGAGTCCAGCTCTGCCCCCAAACCTCTATCACTTTGCCTCTCTGGCTTGGCTTGGCTTTTCTTTTTCTTTCTTTTCTTTCTTTTTTTTGAGAGAGGGTCTGGCTATGTAGTTCAGGCTGACCTTGACCTGAACGCGATCCTTCCGCCTCAGCCTCCCAAGTGCCTGGATTACACTGTGCCCAGCTCTCTGGCCTATTTCTCCCCAACCCCAGGAATGCAATGAGGCCAGTACAGATGCCCAAAACTCAACTAACGGACCCCACTTCCGGGTGCAGCCAGGCTCTCTGGGACGCCTAGGCTGCCCACTCTAGCTAAAGCACCTTTGCTTTAGAAAGCTTCGGCCTCAGCTCCACGCCCTAGAACATGACACGACTGCTCTGTGGCCGAAGACCCCTTCCGTCCTAGGCTTCCTGACTTCCTGTTGCTTCTCTAAGCAGAAGGGGTGCTCCCTGGGCAGCTTCCAGACCCATACCACTACTTCATTTAGAAAGCCCTTCCAAGCCAGGCATGGTGGCTCATGCCTAGAATCCCAGTACTGTGGGAGGCTGAGAAACTTAGCCTGGGAAACTTAGCAATTTAGTGAGACCGTGTTTCATAATAAATTTAAAAACGGTTGGGAATGTGGCTGAGTGTGAAGGCCCTGGTTTCAATTCCCAGTACTGCCAAAAAAAAAAAAAAAATTAGAGCAAGTCTTTTCAAATCTATCAGGGTGTTTATCTGGCAAGGTCAACTTTCAGAAACAAAGAACTAAAGATAAACAGAACCCAAGACTCCTGAGTAGCCAAAGCAGGTCACTAAGCCTAATGTTAGAGCGCGCACACTTTACCCAAAGCTAAATGTCTTAACTTTTAGGTTTTTGTTTTTTTTT
>RJWT010022653.1:0-17096 GCA_004365215.1 Cuniculus paca | reverse complement strand
GCACAATGTTTGTTGGCCTGGCCTGGGCCCTTCTGTGTCATCCTGGTCATTTGATCCTCTACTGTCCCCCACTGAACAGGACTGCTTACTGGAATTGCCAGCCAGTTACTTTCTTTTGGGGGATCATGTCTAGAGATTAAGACCACACATTTAATGTTATGGTTTGTATATAGATGGCCCCCCACAAGCCCCATGTAGTTATGGAAGTGGCTAAATCTAGCATTTGTGGTTGACCTGTTGTCTGGCGCTGGGATTGGCAGTGTGAGTTCTGCACCCACCCAGGGGTGGAGCTGACATACAATGTAAGGTTGCCATGGGGGCGTGTTTCCCTCTTTGGTGTGGTTTGCTCTTGCCACTTGCAGCTGCCATGAACAGCTGCTCCTCAGCCACGCCACCCTGCCTTGGAATCAGCTGAGTATGGACTGAAACCCCCACAACTGTAAGCTAAATAAACGTCTCCTTCCTTCAATTTGCGCATCAGGTATTTTGTCTCAACAACGAGAGAAAAAGTAACCAAGATAGAATTTGGTACCAGTGGAGTGGGGTCATTGCTGTGACTGTACTTGACTTTGGGAATGGCTTGTGGGAAGATTTGGAAAGGTTCGGAGATGCCACCTGAAAGAGAAGTCCTGGAACAGCTAAGGCTGTTCTGTAGGGGAGACTCTGGTCAGAGCTCAGGAGACCAGAGGACTGATAGAAAGCCTGCTGGTAAAGACCAGGCTCAGGAGGTTTCTACTGGGAAGAAGGACTGCATTGGTTGTTGGACTCCATACGATGTGTGTTATGGCTTGGCAGAAAGTTTGTCTGCATTCTGCTCATGTCCAGAGACTTTGCCTGAGATTGAGATTAAGGGCGGTGGCCTGATTATTCTGGCAAAGGAAATTTTAAGGCAATCAAATGTGGAGGCAGTGGCATGGCTATTGTTGGGGGCTTTTAGCCAGATTTATCTTGGAAATCAAGAGCAAAGAGCCCAGCATGGTGATTTAAAATGTTGTGTTTGGTCGGAAAGCTGTGGACTGTAAAGATAGAGCTGAAACCTTGATTGCTGAAAAGGAACAGAATACAAAAGATGGCCTACAGGCATCACAGGAAGAGGCAGAGGGTCTCCACCCTTTACGGCCTCAAAGATACAAAAGTAAAAGACTTTCCCCAGGGGAGAAAGCTGCAGAGTGCAACATTCCAGAATGTAGACGGTGGCCACTGGAGGTTCCAGAATGGCGGTGGAGGCCACTCGAGGTTCCAAAATGGTAACATAGAGAATCTGTTCCTCGCAGTCAGGTTCAGAGTACCCAGCAATCCAAGTGCTTGACCCCTATGACCAAGAAAGAGGAAAGCCTGGCTACTGCTCCAGCTGGCATCAGACCTTGGCAGCATCCATGTGACGCTGGTTTTAGGCGCATGGAGAATGCACGCATTCTGAGGTTAAAAAGGCTTCCACCCTGATTTCAGAGGGTCTGGGAGGCCAGGCAATGCACCCCTGAGAGGGCAATGTGTGAAGCTGTATAAGTGAAGCCAGAATGGAGACCCCAGAAGTTTGAACAAGCCAGGAGCATGGATTATCTAAGGAAAGCTACAAAGATTGAGCCTAAGTGAGAAGCTATAGGAGTTAAAACCCCTAAAAGTGCCATGGGGGTGGAACCACACAAGACCTTTGGAGCTCACAATTTGCCACAGATTGCTTCAGATGCTGGACATAACAGCTACAGGACTTAACATTTGCCCTGCTGGATTTTGGACTTACTTTGGTTCCAAAGCTTTGTATTCCCCTGTTTGTAACTTTTGAAATGGTATTGTCTATCTTGTGCCCATTGTATGTTGGAAGTGTTTAACTTTGTTTTTACTTGTACAGGGGCTTGCAGCTAAGGTTTGCTTCTGTCTTGGAGAAGACTTGTGACTTAGACTTTTCAGCAATGCTGAAACTGTTAGGACTCTGGCAACTCCTGGAGATGGGCTAAATGTTTTTCTGTGTAAGGGATGTACATGAGTCTTTGGGGGGCCAGGGGTGGAATGTTACAGTTTGTATATAGATGGCCCCTCACAAGCCTCATGTGGTCATGGAAGTGGCTAAATCTAGCATTTGTGGTTGACTTGTTGTCTAGCGCTGGGATTGGTAGTGTGAGTTCTGCACCCGCCCAGGGGTGGAGCCGACATACAATGTAAAGTCGCAGTGGGGGCGTATTTCCCTCTTTGGCGTGGTTTGCTCTTGCCACTTGCAGCCGCCATGAACAGCTGCCCCTCAGCCACACCACCCTGCCTTGGAGCCAGCTAAGCATGGACTGAAACCCCCACAACTGTAAGCTAAATAAACCTCTCCTTCCTTCACTTTGGGTGTCAGGTATTTTGTCTCAACAACGAGAGAAAAAGTAACCAAGACATTTAATAAACCATTGCCACTTCTTACATTGTTCTATAGAAAACAGTAAGAAGTTATGTTTCATAACTGGTAATTTATAACTGGTTGGCTATATTCCCAAGTATACATAATTATTTTAGAATTAGGGGACAAATTTGCTTTCTCATAGTTGAGAACAAGTCATTTTGGTTATATAATATTATTGTCATAAGGTTTCTTTCAAGGTAAAACAAGAGTTTCTTAATGGAAACTAACATTTTTGCTAAAGGAAAAGTAAGGAGTCCAATCCACTCACTTCTTCAGTACCATATTATTAAACATGAATTACTAAGCTAATGGGAAAACTTTACTTTCGCTTTCAAGTTTTTAAAAGGTAGGTTGTTTAGCTGTAGTGGAAGAAAGCAAGAAGTAAGAAGGTTGGTTTATCTGTATTTTTCTTACAGGTATAAACCGAAGAGCAGTTATAAGCTTGTTTACCGAGTCTCTCTGTCGAACGCAGCGGATGTGACCAGTTTGTCAGCAGCGAATGACTTCTATTCCTGTATCCTTGCTCCCTGGTCCTTCCACTGTGTCACATATGGAGGGTTCTTCTGACAAAGGGTCACTCAGTATCAGATCAGCCTGAAGTTGTGCTGGGTGCTGGAAACATGGGGCCCCGGTCCTCTGCAGCAGCTGCACACGTGAGAACTTCACCTTGATGGTGAGAAGGGAAGACACCCTTAGTTACCATATCTGATTTACCACCCAGGGTGGGCTGACCAGACATTTCTGTGTTTTGCTGAAAATACAGAGTAACTTAGTACAGTTTCTTAATAAACTGTCAATATTTAACTTTGAATACTTGAACAATGAACCCATCTTATGGAGGACTGAAAAAAATGATAGCAGTTGCTATTCCATAGAATAAGAAACTGAGTCAAAAACTGGAATGTTTTTGTTTGTATGCCTAATGTAATCACTTTCACTTTTAAAAAATTTAGTTGGTTGGATGCAAAGCTGTTAATTTTAGGAATTCGTTTCATAAAATTTTAATTTATTCAAACATAGGTTTACACTGAATTCCACTGAAGAATTATAGTTGAAATTTTGAAGGACAAAAATAAAGTTATAAGGTGCTATACATTTTAGTTAAAAATGTGGAACTTTTGTGTTGGGATCATTTGAAAAGAAAAATCCACTTGACAGAAATATATCACTGCATTTATTCAAACTTGAGTTACCGTTTCCACATGTTCTAGTGTTGGCACCATACTTACTGTTGAATCTGGAACTCTGCACTCTTGGGTGTACACTTCTGCTGCACGGTACGGGTCTGAACACTGACTGCTGGGTACTTTGGGTGGTCACATGTGCCCTGAGTCTATACATTGTCCCTCATATCTCAGCCTTACAAAACGTATAATAATTTCCTGAAGATATGCCACTTTACGTCACTTAGTGCAGCCTGCTCCGAGATGGATCATTCCCTCTGTGGCTTTATTAATTTTCTCTTTACCTCAGACAATCTATATTTGCAGCAGCTAGTTGTTATGTTGATTTGGATATCTGCAGGTGTCTCTCACTCTGATGTCCCTTGCAGGTTGCTCTGCACTGGAATCCCCCAGCTTTCACTCACTGGATCCCCCAGATTCCACTTGCGGCTACCTACTCTTGCCAGATCCATGGGAGCCAGATGGGTGGAGCCAGATTGGGACTGGACCGTTTCTGTATAATATCAGAAATTCTTCACTAATCATTCATTTCTGCGTCTTGTAATGGTCCAGGGCTTTGTGGTATAATAAATGAATCTGTTTGGTCTGTTTCTCATGCATAAGATCATGGAGAAGAGTTCCCTAACTGGATCATTGCAGATATTGTACTCACAGCTGGCCGGGACAGAACTTTGGAAGTTTTTGACTTCAATGCCGGCTGCAGCGCTGCAGTGATAGCAGAAGCCCATTCGCGGCCTGTCTATCAGATTTGTCAGAATACAGTAAGTTTTTGGACAGTATGGATCATTTGTAAAATTATGAGCTTAAAGTGTTTAACACAGTGACCCACAACCTTTTTGGCCCAGGGATCTGTTGGGCAGAAGACAATTTTTCCACAGACAGGGATAGGGAGGGTTGGAGACAGAGGTTTGGGATTATTCCAAGGAGCAGGCAACCTACATCCCTCACATGTGCAGTTCACAGTAGGATTTGCACTTCTGTGAGAATCTAATGCCACTGCTGACCTGACAGGAGATAATGTGACCAATGGGGGGGTGCTGTGAATACAGGTGAAGCTTCCATGCTAGCTTGCCACTCACCTCTGTCTGTGCAGGCCAGTTCCTAACAGGCTGTGGACAGGTTCCAGTCTGTAGCCTAGGGTTTGGGGACTTCTGGTTTAACAGATATAAATACATTACAGTGCAATTTATAACTGTTATGAAAAATAATATTTTGATCGATCATTGAACTAATCTAAGTCTTGCTGTCTGACTTAGAAGATATTTTAATATCATATTGCACATACATTTTTGTGCTTTCATCTTTGATAATCTTGTAGGCCCACTTTGAGTCTTTTCTAGTGATGCCTTCCCCTCACCTTGGGAGGTAATGGCAGAGGGAAGGCAGTTCCATGGGGCTGAGATGTGGACCACCCGTGACCTAGTAGCTTCTCTTCTGGGGGGAGGATATCTTCACAGAAGTATGGTTTGAAGACATCCACTGCTGTGTGATAAAGGATAGGATTGTGAGGGTCTCATGGCCATTAAGGGTCAGAGGAATTTTGTTATCTAAAAGTGCATCTAAGACTTGCAAACAAAACTTTTTTTTTGTTTTTTATTTTATTTTTTTTGGACTAAAGCTATGACTTTTGATAAGGTTGGGAAGGCTTTCCAGGTTAAGTATTTAATTTAAAAAGTTCTGAAATCTGCTTTGGGATGCAGGGGCATCATTTTGTGTGCTGAGTGAAGTCATATATGGGTGAAGAAACTTTGCCTACAGTTTTCTAGGTTTACTTTAAGTTTTTGCTGAACAGAACAGGTATATCTGGTAACCTGTGGAGTTCTGTGATGAAGTCTAATGGGAATAAACAGATTCTTTGTGTTGTGCTACCTCGTGGACTCTGTTGCTGTGTCCTTTGTTGGAGTGGAAGTGCTGGAAACACTTTGTGGAGGATGCAGTGGGAGAGCCCATTGGGGATTAGAGGCTACATGTCTAGGAAAGTGGACCCTACCTGGTCACACTGGGGGACTCTGCAGAGGACAGATCCAAGGACTTTACAATGGACAGTGGACAGAGCATTTGCCAGAGGGCACCTGGAGGAGGTGATTTGCTCCCGGGTCACTTCTTGGGCATTCCTGTTCTCTTCAGGAAGGAGACCTTTAAAGGCTTATACAGGCTTATTACCTTGGCAGCACTGTTAACCGTACACCCTCAGCAGTTTATTGTCAGGATGTTTAGTTCACTAGTTTGTAGAACACCATGGCAAATGATAGCTTGAAGAATGTTGTTACAGAAAATACTGCTCTATTGCTGCATCTTTCTTTGTACAGAATCTTATTTCATACAAACAGAATAAATGTGATTTTAAACACTGTGTAGTAGTCCCCTAGATGAATGAGGGATGTCTTTGAAGAATTTTGTAACTTCTTTATGAGTTTTATAATAGCAAATTTAAAATTAAAGTGCATTATTAGTGACATTAGTGCAGTTACAATGAGGAAGAATTGTGAACAGGAAGAGTGGGTTTGGTTATTTGTGGCAAGGACAGGCTCTTGGCTTTGGGGCCGTGATTATGTATAGGCTGTTTCACAGTGTAAGCTATCAGGAGTGGGTTGAGTTTAAGATTGATTGTAGACTTTGTATTTCTTGGCCTTTAGTGAGTTCCATATTAAATTAACCTTTACAATGATTACTAATCTAATGCATCTTATATTTTAGATATTATGACCTGTCAATTTAAGTGCAGTTCAATGAGATACAGATAGCTAATATTTGGATGCAGAAATGTTAAAGCGTAAGTCTGATTTGTTAAATTGTTTAGTGAAACTTTTGGGTATGAGCACTCATCTTTACAACACATGATTATAGATTAAGACTTCAGCTGTCTTAGTGTCTGGCCTCTGTATGCCTAGAATGTGGAGTCTGCTCATTAATACGTGCTGATTTGAGCTGCGCCTAAGGGTATGACTCTTCCCAGGAGATCTAAGTAGGCATGTGGGTGTGGCTTAGGGACCGAGCACACGCTCAGTATGTTCAATGCCCCCAGCACCAAAATCGCCAAAAAGATGGGCATCTAGAGAGCAGATCGTTTCTTGGAAAAATGAGCAGTCAAAGTCTGACAAGTAGGATTTAAAAGTCTTAATATGTTATTGTTAAAATTCTATATGTGGAAACTTACCTAAAGATAAATATTGCTAACATTCAGATACCTCTCTGGGGACCTTATGTAGAAGCATATTTGAGTGTGTCTGTTAGTCATTAGATAATACAGTTGAGAGTTGAGTGAATTGAGTGAATACTGAAATACTCATTCTTGAATTAAAGTTTGTCAATCTTGAAGATAAAAGAATTTAATGTGTGATGTCCTTTGATGTTTCAGAAGTTTCTTTCTTCACTTTTTGACACTTGCTGCTTCTTGTCTCCTAAGTACGGTGACTTGGAAAAAACTCTTTTCATTACTTTTTGAATTTGTTATACATGACTTTAAGGTGGTCATTTTAAGGTCAATTATAATTGTGTGTATGTTTCTGCATTTGGAAAATGGTCTGTCAGTATTTCCATTATAAATTCCCATTTTTTTCTTTGACTTTTTAATTCTTTCTGGGGTTTATGACAGACTCATAAAACTTGGTCTAAATTGAAACTTGGCAGATTGGAACTCGATCTGAGATTTTCTTTTTTTTTTTTTCAGTTTGGTCCCAAATTTGTTTTAAATTGTTACAGATGTTTAGATTGCAAATGCAAAATATAATTTCAGAATCTTAAATTTTTTTACTTATAACTTAAAACATAAAACCATAGTTTACGACGTGGGGACGACAATTCTTTTAAGCTTAGCTAACCAGTTTTTCTCATATTTTCAAGAGCAGTTGTTTTATTTTGGGAAATGGTGCAATGCTAGTTATTGTGACATCTTGTAATTTTCCTGTTTCCTTCCCTCTCTGTTCTTTCATAGCAGAAGCGATTTTAACCTTTTGAATGTTATGTTTACTTGTTAAAGGACTAAATAGGATAATGTATATAAATTGCTTATCATGTGCTAACTTCATCGATGGAAAATATTTTTGTTTTCAAATAAAAATGTAAAAGGCTGATGGATATTGCCTTAGAAAACTTACTTTTCACATGCATCTAGGTTCACACAAGACTTTGTTTCATGCTTGCTGGGTGGGCAATCAGAAGCTTGAGTTAGACATGATTTCTACTTTTGGGGAAAGAATAGCATTGGAAATAGAAGTGGCTCATCCCCTACCTTTTCTGCCCCTGCAGACTGATGCCCACATTAGATGGAGATAGGAGATGGGTGCATATGGAAGCCTTATGCTGAATGCCCCTGTCTGTTCCTGGTGCTATAATAAAATGCTGGAACATTTATTTATGAAGACTGAATTTATAGCTCACAGTTCTAGAGGCTAGAAGTTCAAGATCAAGGTGCTGATGGGCTCAGTTTCCTGAGGGCTTTCTGTTTCCAGCACAGCACTTCCTGGCTGCATCCTCTTAGGGTAGAAGGGAAGACAGGCTCCCTGGAGCCTCCTTGATCCTACCAGGACAACTCTGCCCTTGTCACCTAATCACTTCCCCAAGGCCCCAGCTTACAGTGCTCCTGCCTTATGGTTAGATTTCAACATTGGGATTTTT
This sequence comes from Cuniculus paca, assembly GCA_004365215.1. Lineage (NCBI taxonomy): Eukaryota > Metazoa > Chordata > Mammalia > Rodentia > Cuniculidae > Cuniculus > Cuniculus paca. The sequence goes on along the minus strand of RJWT010022653.1, from coordinate 8,915 downwards.
GAAGGGACATTACATTCAGACCATGGTACTGAGTAATCATTAGACTATGTGGATAAATTGGCATGGGTAGAGTTCTATGAATGTGATAGCTTAAGCTCTTGTTCACTCAGGGTTTGTGAGGTATAATGGGCCTACCTGTGGGATTCTCACTACCTGCAATGAGGACAGTGCATGAATGTGTACCGGAAAGGCCTTGCCCAGGGTCTCACCAAGGTTCTCCCACCTCTCTTCCACTACTCCTTGCATAGGAGTGGTGTTACTGTTTGTGTATAGATGCCCCCCCCCAAGCCTCATGTAGTCATGGAAGCGGTTGAAGCTAACGTTTATGATTGACTCCTTGTCTAGTGCTGGGATTGGCGGTGTGAGTTCTGCACCCGCCCAGGGGTGGAGCTGACATACAATGTAAGGTTGGAATGGGGGCGTGTTTTCCTTTTTTGGCGCGGTTCGCTCTTGCCGCTTGCAGCCGCCATGAAGGGCTGCCCTCTTTTGTTCTGGCTACTACCTTGAAGTGTTGCCCCAGTGCCATGCCACCCTGCCTTGGAGTCAGCTGATTATGGACTGAAATCCACAGAAACTGTAAGCTAAATAAACCTTTCCTTGCTTCACTTTGGTGTCAGGTGTTTGTCTCAGCAACGAAGAAAAAGTAACCAAGACAAGTGGTGATTATTTTCAACCTTTGTCTTATATATCTGAGAGTCAGCTCTGAGGAATGGTGTCTCAGACCCACCTAGGAGTTCCATGTAGTTGACATTTGATCTCATCTGACAAGCTGTCAGACTCAAACAGGTGAGCTGAGCTAAAAGTTTACCTACTGCACTTGGGGGATACCCTTCCCTAGTCTGTGGTGGTGTCAGTCAGTTGATGTACTGAAGGTATTGACTGAATCCCCTACGACTGGTGCCCTTGATTCTCTTGTGCCTGTAGTTTGTTTGTCATTGGCACAGCCCAGCAGATTGCTGTGTGTTGTCTTTATTCATATTTATTTCTGTTTAAGATGGATCATATCACTGCTCCACTCATCAAGGCAGTGTGCCCTTACTTGGTGTGGGGGAAAGACAAGTAAACTGTCATGCTGTGGAGACATCAGTTTTCAGTAGATGACAGGTGTTCTTTTAAATGTGTGGAGAGTAATTTACCTCAAACATGAATGTGGGTATTCCTCTGGCCCTAGAACAGGGCTTTTCAGCATTTTTGAATCTCATGTGCTGTGGTTTCTAAGCAGAGTTAGGCAGGGTAGGAGGAGAGTCACTTGAAGAGAGAGAACACCTCCAAACTGTGGTGCTCTTGAAGGTTGCATGGTAGTAATGGGTTATCTTTTTTAACCACTTTCCAGTTCAATTATTTAAATACTGGATGAACAAAAATTACGTATGTTTTCATTAATTTGTATAACAGAAAATATAAACAATTTATCAAATTTATTCAGTACAAGAATTAACTGGTTGAAATGACACGTGCCTAGCAACACTTGGGATAGTCAGTATGTAAACAAATGCATTGCCTGAGTGATGCAGGGTAAACTGCTAAGTAGTGAAATGCTTCCTGTTTCTCTAGCTCTGGTAGAAATAATGAGTACTTGTGGATTTTTACCTGTACCCTATTTTCTTATCTCTTTGATAAGATTAAGTTTTACTAAGATCTTATATTTCAAGTGGTCTCTCTATAAACTCTTAGTCAAATAGCTGTGAGATAAAAGAGTGGTTACTCTCAGCTTTTGGGATGAATCCTTAAGTCATTATCTGTTCCTAATAACAAGGTAGTATTGGTCAGTATTCCTGACATGGGGGCAAAATTCTAGACACTTGCAGTTTAAAGCAGGAGAAGTTTAATTGGCTCATGTTTTCAGAGAGTTCAGTCTGTAGTCAGCTGGCTCCAAGACAAGAACATCATGGTATACAAAAGGGTGTGGTGGAGCAAAGTTGCTCACATCATGGTTTCTGGGAATAAAATCAGGGGAACACTGCTAGAGAGAAAGGGGCCTTGAACCAGATACAGACTGCATGGTCGCACTTCTGTGACTCACCTGGATTTACCCAGAAGTATGCTTTACTAAACACTACATGCCTCCCAAACCAGTTAACATGTTTAGTTGACAATTTAGCTAGAAGCCTGTCACATTCAACCCCTTGTCAACTTGACATCCAAATATATCTCCTTAGACCCATACTTAATCTTCAAATAAACACAAGGTCATAATTCTATCTAGCATGATATAACTAACCCACATATGATGAAAAGCACACTAATCCCTTCCTCAGAGTTTTAGCAGTTCTAGTGTTGCTGGAAGGTCCAAATCCAAAGTTTCCTCTGACACTCATGGCAAACTCTTTAACTGTGAACCCTTATAAAATTCATGAAGCAAGTTACATATTCCCAATATACAATGTCACAGCATAAATATTCCCATTACAAAAGGGAGGGATGCAAATAGAAAAGAATAGAACCACAGCTAGACCAAAACCTAGCAAAGCAATCATTAAGTCCTATAGCTACATGTCTAGGCCGTGGTAAGATGAGAGTTCCAGAGGGCTTCAGCAGTCCACCCCTATACTTTTCTTGAGCTCATATGGTTTCTCACTTGGAGTGACTTTGGTCATTTCTTGCAGCTTTACTTGGCAGACTTTCCACATCCCTGGAATTTCTGATTTCTTAGTGTGTTCTCTTCATCTTCATTCCGGGAGCTCACATGTGCTGTCTCAGAGTACACTGTCTGCTTTCCCAGGCTTTCCTTTGAGATCTGGGTGGAGGCCTTCATAACCTACAGCATTTACATTCTGCATGCCTGAAAAACCAACATTATGTGAACAATGCCAAGTCCTTCTGTCAGGAGGAGCGATAGCTGGGTCCTTAGGGACTATGGCTTTAGCAGCCTATCAGTGCCTGGATGACCGAACATAGCAAATGAATATCAACGAACCAATTCCCTAGCAACCATTTTTGCGGCAGGAGGCCTTGGGGTTCTTTGCAAATTCAGAGTTTGCACTTCTACATCCTTGAACCTCTGTTGATGAGTTCTTGCTGACTCCTGTGATGATTTCAATGTACCTCTCTTTGTCCCAGTTCAAAGTACTTGGTTTCTTTTTTAATGAGAATAATCTCTTCAGCAACCACATGTCCTTTGGCCCCAACTTTACATATGATTCTTTCCAGAGAAGAATTTAAGTTTTTCAAATATTTTTGCTCTGCTTCTTATGCTTGATTTTTCTCTGTAAGTCTGGCTGAAAGCAGCCAGCAGGACCCATGCCATATCCAGAATATTGGATACCCTTGAAATTTCCTTCCCCAGATTGATTTGTCCACTGCACTTAAACTCAACCACCTACAAAGTTTCAGGACATGGATGGATTGTAGATAAATTTATTTTGCTAGAGTATAACATTCATGGCCTCTAGGCCAATTCTGAATAGAGTTCTTATTCCTAATTGAAACTTCAGGAGCCTGGCCCTTCTTGTCCACATTGTTACAATCATTCTGATCTTTTGAGCTTGGATCAAAACTGTCCATCAGGCTCTTCTTATAGAATTTTAGACTTTCTCTAGCCTATTTCTCCCAACTTTTCCAAACTGTTCCCCCTAAACCAGTGCTAAATGCTTCTACCACATTGTCAGGTATAGTCATGTCAATGACCCCAATTCTCTGGTACCAGCTTTTTATATAAGCTTTCACATTTCTAGGACAAGTTCCCTGTCCCCCCTCCCCCCACCATATACAGAATTTAAAGGAGGACAGGTTTAATTGGCTCACAGTTGCAGAGAGTTCAGCACATGGTTAATTGCTTCAAGACAGAAATATCATGACCGAAGAGCACAGTGGAAAAAAAACCTGTTTACTTCATGGTGTTTCAAAAGCACTTTAGGGGTATAGCATCAGAAAGGAAGGGGTTGGGGACCAGATATTCACAGCTCTATGAATCCACTTAAAACACACCCAGAAGTGTGTTTTATTAATTCCCTAGGGAGCTTTGAAGCCAATCAAGTTCACAGTCCATCTTAATTGTCACAATGGTTAAATTTTGAGAGCTATTTCAACTCCTCTACCTTCTTGGTATGTATGAATATGTATATATGATCTATACATGTGCCTGCCTATATGTGTACTGGATGCTTGCATGTGTGCATAGAAGGGAATATATATATGTTTATATATATATATGCATTCATATAGGTGTCTGTGAGTATATGCCTAAATGTATGACTGCACAGGCTTGTGTGTATGCACACGTGTGACTATGCATACATGTGCATATGTAGATTCAATTTTAAAATAACTGTTCTGTGCTTGGTTCTGTTCCATGGACACATAAGACCAGAGAGCAAAGTCTTTGTGCTTGAGGAAGGCTTCTTTCAAGAGGGAAAGTGCTTTCACTGACCAAGAGCTCTGTGATGATCAGATGACTTGTGAACAGCAACACTGAGTAGGAAGGGGTCCAGGTGTGCATCTGCAGGAGTAGAGTGCAGGAAGTGGGGCCAGTATGCTGTAGCTGAGGGACAAATAGATAGAAGAATGTCCCCTGGCCTAGTGGACCGTGGCCAGGGCTCTGGGATTTTTTTTTTTTTGGTACCAGGGTTTGAACTCACAACCTTGGGTTTGCAGGCAGGTACTGTGCTGCTGAGCTATATCTCTGGCCTGGGATTTATTTTGGGTACAGGGCAGAGATCTCAAAGTTTGAGTGTGAGTGCTATACAGGTTCTGTGTGTAAACTGAGTGTCCGCACCAACTGTAAGTGGTACACACCAAGCTATTAGAGTGTAACTTGGCTGTTCAGATTGCAGGTGCAGAGGGCCAATGGCGTAATTACTAAGATAATGTTACTGTAGCCCAGAGGAGGGTGTGATGACTGCTCTCATACCTTCCCTCCCTTTCCCTGGATATTCCTGGCTGGTGCTCTACTCTGCTTTGCCTGTGAACCCCACTTCAGAGTTAGCTCCTTTTGCCAAATATCTGCCCTTGTGCTTTCTCAGGTCTCAAAGGGGCAGCTAGCATTGTGGTGCAGACCGCAGGCAGCATGTATGAAGACAGGGGAGTGTTTGTGCTGTCACCATCCATATCCACACAGAAGACTGATGGTTTAATCGGTCTTCAGAGATTAGTTTCTGCCAGAGGAGACATTGCCTTCTTGATGCGTATCTAGACAGTTGAAATGGCGTGTTGGAAACAGTGTGCCTCCATAAGGTGTTTCCTGAAAGGAATGTTGAGTATTGCATTCCCTTTTTGACGGTGGGTCTATGTGGAGCCATGCCTATGCAGGTCTTGCCTGGCTTCCTTCCCAGAAATCGGCAAGCCACCTAATTTGCCAGTACAATGGATATTCCTTTTTCTTTCTTTTAAATTTTAAAATGAAAAAAATAAAACGATGGTACAGAATTTCAAAACAAAATAATATGATATTAACACTGGTTAATATATGACATATTTTTGTCTTAAAAGTTGTTGTTAAGATTATAAGATATATGCCGGGGATTTGGCTCAGCGGCCTAAGTGCCTGCCTGGCAAGTGCGAGGTCGTGAGTTTGATCGCTGGTGCTGCAAACACACACACACACACACACACACACACACACACACACACACAATAAGATTATAAGATATAGGCATGAAAAAATGATCAGGCAGTTGGACAATGAAAGTGCCTACTGTTCTTTTTGATGAACTAGCAGAGATTAGTAGTATAGTTATGTATCGTCTTTTCCCTTATTTTCTCCTTTCTCCCATCCCAGTTGTTATTTCCTTTTGAGCAGTTTCTTTCCCTTTTTCCCTTTCACAATATCTATTTTACATGTTAGATCTTATTTACTCTTTCAGTTTTTTACACTTGGGAGACAATGTGATATTTACACATGTGAGTGTAATTTATTTCACTTACGAGTATGGTTTCAAGTTTCACCCTTTTGCCTATAAAAGCCTCAAGTTTATCCTTCTTCATAGCTGAGCATATAAAAATACCGTTGTATAAAAATATCTCAACTTTTTTATCCATTCCTCGGTTGATGGGCATTTGGGTTGTTTCCAAGATTTAGCTATTAAAAATTGTGCTGCTGTAAACATGGGTGCACATATATCACTGTGGTATGATGCTTTCAATTTTTCTTGGAAAATACCCAGAAGGGGAATAGCTGGGTGGAATGGGACCTCCAATCCTAGTTTTTTAAGGAATCTCCACTCTGATTTCCACAGTGGTTGCACCAGTCTACACTCCCACCAACAGTGGAGAGGGTTCCTTTTTCCCCACAGCCCCACCAATATTTGTTATTGATTTCCTGATGATAGCCGTTCTTTCTGGAGTTAGATAGAATCCTAGTGTTGTTTTAATTTGCATCTCTCAAATGACCAGTGATGTTGAACATTTTTTCATATATTTATTTGCTGTTTGTATTTCTTCATCTGAGAAGTGCATATTCACCTCAGATGTTTATTTTTGGACTGGGTCTTTGAATTTGGGGGCTCTTGATTTTTTTCAATTCTTTATACATTCTAGATGTCTTTTATCTGAGGGACAGTTGGGTAAATTTTTTTCCCCATTCTGTGGGTTTTCTTTTCACTCTATTGGCGATTTCTTTTGATGTGCAAAAACTTTTTAGTAAGATGAGATCCCAGTTGTTGATTCTTTGAAGTACTGTCTGTGTGGTTTGGATTTTATGAACTCTTTGCCTACCCCTACATCTTCAAGATTTCTACCTACCTTGTCTTCCAGTGTATTTAGTGTTTCTGTTTTAATATTTAGATCTTTGATTCACTTTGACTTTAGTTTAGTGCATGGTGTTGGACATATGCTTGGTTTTAGTCTTTGGCATGTGGAAAGCCAATTTTTCAAACACTATTTATTAAGGAGGCTATCTTTCTTCCAGTGAACATGTTTGTCAAAGATAAGGTGGCTGAGTGTGTTTGTAGTTGTGTCTTCATATACTAATCTGTTCCACCGATCCTCAGATCTATTTTTTTTCCAGTACTGTACTGATTTTATCACAGTAACTTCGTGGTATAATTTTAAGTCAGGAATTGTGATGCTTCCTGCCTTGCCTTTGTTGCCCAGGATCACCTTTGCTGTTCTAGGTCTCTTCTGTTTCCAGATGAATTTTAGGCATGTTTTCTGTAGATCTGCGAGGTATGCTAATGATATTTTGATTGAAATTGCGTTAAATCTGTACAACAGTTCTGGGAGTATGGCCATTTTCACCATGTTGGCTCCTCTTATCCAAGGGCAAGGGATATCTCTATTTTCTGACATCCCCTTTAATCTTTTTTCAGAGTACTGTAATTTTCAATATATAGATGTTTTACATCCTTTGCTAGATTGATCCCTAAGTATTTCATTTTTTTGGATGTTATTGTAAAGGGTGTTATTTCCATAATTTGTCTCTCTGAGTTTGTTGTTTGTGTTCAAGAGTGCTATTGATTTTTGAGTGTTGACTTTGTATCCAGCTACACTGCTGAATTTCCTTATTAACTCTAGTAGTCTTTTGGTGGAGTTTATGGGGCCTTGGTATTCCTTTTTGTTAAAATGCCTTTCTCAAGTAGCAGTGTCTTCATGTCATCTAAGCAGCTGCTTAGGAGTCTGCTGCACTATAGCAGTCTGTATAATGGCTGTGAGCAGGTCAACTCCTTGAGGCCTAAGTGGCCTGCCCATGATGGTTGTCATATTTTGGGAAGCATTTTAGTGTACTCTTGGATGGGGATGTTATATTAGAAAAAATGTTTTCGGGATTTTTTTAAATGGGAAAATAACTGGCTTTCCTGAAAATAAATATCTGATGGGCATATGATGGAATGAGAGGGAAGAGGGGTGAGGTTACAAAGGTTTACATTATGTCTGTAAGCTTGTTTTCTGAAGAAGTCACTTTCATTTTTGTGCATTTATTCAGTGCACATCACAGTGCTCAGACCACCTACAGGTAGGTGGGTGCTACTGCTTACAGGCCACACCTACCCAGAAAGACCAGTGTAGGAGTAACATAGATTAAAACTGATCTGGTGTCCCATTTCCTGTAAAACATCTAATTTCCTCTGCATTTACAAAATGCACCCATGTTGCTTCTTTTGAGTCCCCTAAACCCTAATGCTAGAATTACCTCCTCTGAGACTTACTCTGTCTCTTGTCTTACTTATGTTGCACAAACAGAATTGTTTAGCTCCTGTCATTATAACATTAAGAAGAGAGCCTTTTGCATCTGAGTGAGAACCTTGTTTATTTGTAACATCATTAAGTGACTCATTTTTAGATTAAGAATATGTAAGTCTTATGACTTGCTGATACTGTTAAAATCATAACAGGTTTTTTATCTTTATTTTTAAAGCTTGACAAGCAACTATTATTTTTTGTCTCTTAATAAAATTTGCTTTTTGTAATGTAAATACTTAGTACTAGACAGATAATTTGAATTAAAAAACTGAGAATCACATAAAGATTTAAACTTTTAGAAATTGTTACATGGGAGGTTTTAGATTTCAACAAGAGTCACTTATGGTTTTTTATTTTAAAGAAAAAAAACCAAAAACACTGGTACAAAATTTCAAAATAGGACTGTAGGAGAGTAACAATGGTTAGTACATTGTGCAGTGATATCTTCAAAGTAGTCACTTATATTACAAGACATAGGCATGAAAAATTGGTCAACAATATAGGCACAACCCTTTTTTTTCAATGAGTTAATAACAGTATAACTATCGTAACTATTTTATATATATATATATATTTATTTTTCCTTTTTCCTTCTTCTTTCAGCTATTCCACTTTCTCTTTCCTTTTGAACAGTTTCTTCCCATTTCACAATATGTATTTTACATTTTGGATCTTATTTACTCTTTCAGTTTCTCATACCAGGGAAACAATATGATGTGTACACATGTGTGTCTAATTTATTTCACTTAAGAGTATGGTCTCAAGTTGCATCCATTTCCCTATAAATGTCTCAAGTTTAT
>RJWT010022652.1:0-17096 GCA_004365215.1 Cuniculus paca | reverse complement strand
CCAAGTTCCACACAGAAAACAGCCCCAATTTCCCTCTACAATGGACTAATTCTATAAAACACATTTATTATAATTTTTGAAGGGCTGGGGATCTAGTTCAGTGGCCTAAGTACCTGCCTGGCAAGCGCAAGGTCGTGAGTTCAATCCCCGGTGCTGCCAAAAAAAATTTTAAAAATAATAATAATATTTGAAAGTGCCTTACATCATAGATGTTCACTTAATCCTCACAACCCTCCAGAGCCTATCCCATGACTTGTCCCATTTTAGAGATGAAGAAACCGAAGCTTAGAGTTGAAAACTGACTCGAAATTATTGCAAGATTATTGTGAAGACTGAATGTAATATATTCGTATAATGTGCCTAGACCTGCCTAGCATACAGTGAACACGAAACACTTTACTGCTATTATAGTACCTTGTTTTGTGGAGGTGGAGACAAAGAAATCATAGCCTGGAAGCCAGGAATAATAGGCAAAGGTCAAAGGTGGCTGCCTGAGTCAGGTGGGTCCTAGGAAGCCTTAGGGAGCCCTTTCTCCAGCCGGCTCAGCCAAAGTGACTGTTTCCCCTTTTGTCTGATGGCCAGGGTAGGGTGTGTCCTGGCTCCTACTCCAGTCACTCCTCACTGTGGCGCACTGTCACCTACCTATGTTTGGCATTAATAAATGTTCTCACTTCCAACAGCATTTGGTCTCAACTGCTCACTCAGACACCACCTATCACATCTCCCTAGGACAGTCCAGTGCTGTTCTTCGTAAAGTTTCTCTCCACGCCCCAACCAGGGAGAGCATTTCTGAACAAACTGAACTAACAGACATGCAATGAAAAGGTCAAATGTAGTGCATGCCAGTTAGCTCCTGGCCTTGTGTGCTCCGTCAGGGTCCTGCCACATTCGAGAGAGGAGACCCAGGAACTCCTTCCTGAATCGAAGGAAGGAAAACCATTTCTGAAAACCAATCCTGCTCGTCTCTCCCTCGGAGAACAGATATTCTCATAAAGGGTTGCCTCTGAAGGTCAGCATGCTTCTTCCTCCTTGTAACAGAACTATAAAAGGACAGCAGGTGGCAATCTAGCTCACAGTGACTGCAGAGGAACGAAAGTTGGAACCTGTCATTAATAAATGGAGATACAGAATTTTAACATGTTTTCTTGCCAGTATTGCACGTTTGAATGACCACGAACTCAGGGAGGACATCAGATCCTCCTTCCTCAGAACCAGAGACACACATAACTACTAAATCCACTTATACATTTGTATGTTTTAATAGAAGTGCTTTCAGGAGCCACTTTGTGATGCTGTTTCAGTTCAGCGGGACAAAGGAATGGATACAGCTTACGGTCGGAAAAGTACATACGGGGGTGGCAAAAACTACAAAAGGAATTAGAGCACGGCCTTGGCAGAAACACCAGCCAAGCAGTGTAGATATGAGAAACGTTACCCATAGGGGCCACAGCATGTCAGTAAAGGATGCAAAGAATATACTATTAGCCCTTTTGCTTTTGGAAAGTGAGGACACAAAGGCCAGGGAAGTAAATGACTTCTTGCTCATGTTACATGACAAATGGCAGAAAGTGTATGAACCCACCTCTCCTCATTCTTAGGCTAGCGGAGGAAGGTAGGGGTGGCGGGACACAGTGGCAAGAGCCAGACTGGCTTTTTCACCTAGTTAAAGCATCAGGCAGAAAAGATCAATATGTCAGACAGGACACGAGTGCTGAGCAAACAGTTCATGCCCACAGAGGAAGGACAACATGCAGTATACCACAACTGAAGCGCAGCGCTCAAGGATGTTGCTTCTGGGGTAACTTTAAAGCAGCATTGTCCAGAGGCTCCTCTTAAGGAGGAGCCTGGAAGTCTATAAAGTCAAATTTTAAATGTGTCCTCCTCTGCTTTCTCTAAATACCCATGGACATCACTGGAGCAGGAAGCATAGCCAGCTGTTGGCGAAACATCAGGAAAAATCCCAAGTGGGTTATCTGTGAACTTGGCTTCTTGTCTAGAACCAAATGTAGGCCAGTGTCCTGCACTCAGACAATACATGCAGATGCTGAAGTTGGATCTGTACTTAGAAATGAGAATGTAGACACACCCAAGTGCTGGAAATTCCCGAGAAAACTACACTTACTGAAGGCAAAGGGATTGAGATTTCCTCACATTAAATGATACAGGAAAAACCAGGTTAACAAACCCAAAAAAATCAAGGTCCATATACACAAGACTATATAGCCAGGTGTGGCTGAGGCAAGAGGATCACTCTCAAGTTTGAGGCCAGCCCGGGCTCCATCATGAGTTCAAGGCCACCCTCAACTACACAGTGAAACCCTGCCTCGAAGGACCAAACAAACAAGAATGTTTGACTACTTAATCAAAACTGTAAAATCAAGTAGAGAGGAAGCAGTTTTCTCTTTAAATGCTTTTCACTCTTCTCCAATAAAACTGTAGCACTAGAATCAGGCATACTTTCTAAGTTTCCATTTCCTCATCTATAAAATGAGTGAAAATACTCACTGTGAAGTTATTACAAGTGAGTGATCAACTGGTTCTCTAACATGACTTGACACAAGGTATTTATTGTATTAGATTTTTGTTAAAACTTTAATTTTTCCAGTGCTGGGGATGGAACCCAGGACCTCACTCATGCTGGGTAAGCAGTCTTGTTACTGAGGCACACTCCCAACCCCTAAATTTTATTTTCATAAACTTCAATAAATGAAGAATTACCTCTCAAGAATTAGCTTTCCTTTCCATCCTAAACCTGGTTCAGGTCACAGCAGAAGCCCAAGCACTGAGAACAGAGCAGGGTGACTTGCGCATTCAGAATGGGAAGTTTTGAAAATTTCTTCAACTGCTATCTAAATTAGGGCTTCAAGGATGTGCCAGAAGCTAAAGGGAGGAAAGCTGAAAAAGGCAATAAAAGCACAACAAAAGTTCATATTCCATTTGGCTCTTTTTATTAGAGAAACTGAGAATACAGCAAATAGGGAAATCCCATGGTGAATGGAACCATCACACAGATGCCGCTCTAGTACCCCAGCTTTCTGATTCCCCAAAATGTGCTTTGTGGCTTCAGCAATTTATAAAGGGAAGGGAGGGGGAGAATACTGAAAAAGGCCACTATTAAATGGTGAAAGAATGAAGCTGCAGAGGTCCTAACCAGCCTAGGACTAAAAAGGAAAATGAAAAATCTGCACAGAGCAAGCAAGCCTCCGGCTGCTGAGAGTAAGGCATTCAGGCACCAACCTGGTGAGATTCTCAGCAGCACTGTACGGTCAAGTGCACATTGAGGCTGTTGGTAGTGAGCTGCAGAGAGACACACATAAATGGGCACACGCGCCCACACACATACACAGCCGGAGAGGGGAGTTTACTGGATTATACACTGGTGGTGTTGGTTTCACGTTCCCTAAGGGTTTGTGCTCTGTTGAACCAGATTCTTCCTGCTTTGGGGTGTGGGGTGACTGGGCCCAAAGACTGCCATTTCTGTGGGTGTTATTACAGGGCTGCACCTCATACCCTGTACCCCAAAGTGTGACAAAGATCAAGCCTGGCTTCTGATATGTGCTGTTGTTCTCATGAAACTAATGAGAGCTTCCTTCCCTGTGGCCACTGTCCTGCCAGACTGTTTTCTCAAGGAGTTAATACTGTTCTTCATTCTGTCAGGAACTGTCAGACTTCAGCTTGGTCTGCCTATAGCAGTGACCTTAACCAGGACCAAAATACTCCTAAATTCTCCCGTAAGTTCTACATTGAGGTCTATATCCCAGCTATGGCTGAAGATCTGAAGGGCAGAGGAAGGAGAAAACTCTGAGTAGGAGACTTCCCGTATCCCCTAACACTCCTCTGAGGATGCCAAGCCTCCTGCCTAGTTCTAATACCCACCATCCCCAGCATGTAACACAACCATCTGAAGTGGAAGGCAGTAACCCGAGACTCCAGTGCTATTCTGGGAGCTCACCAATGAGCCAAGATTAGGATTCTACAAACCAGATTCTGCTCCCACCACTGTCCCTGACACCAAAACAAGGTGGCCCCACGACGAGAACAATCATCTTTCACTTCTAGTAGCAATTCAAAACCACAAACTTAAGGATTCTACCAGCCTGCCTGACAATAACATCCAACTTCCTTTAAAAGTCTGCCCCATGCTATGGAGCAGTTGCGTAAGGAGAGCAGAGGCTTCTGTCAAAGGTGGACCAAGACAGCGCACCAGAGGTGATACCCATCTTTCCTTGTCCAAAGACTGGGCTCTTCCCCAACCTAGGAAAGTAACCTTACAAGGAACCCATACAAGTCAGAATCTCAGCTGTGGCTGGCTCTGTGCCAGAACTATCGTGTACAGGAAAGACAATTTTCAGTTCCAGAAGGGAGAAGGTAGTCAGAGCAGTGATTCTTAGTAGAAATTTACAAGGTAGTCCAGAGCTCCACAGCAAGGATATGGAAAACTGTCCCTACCTCTCTAGTCACATATGTGCCACCACCAAGTTAACAGGTGCCAGGAAGTGATCAGATGAGTCCCTGTGCTAATGTCCCCAGAGTTCCTCCATGTTTCCACTGCTCTTTTCCAGCATTAATGATAGGACTAAGTGGCTCTACCTTACAGAGGGTCACTATAAGCCTACCAGAAATTCTGAAATAACACTTTACAGCCTTCATCTCCTACCTCTTATCAGCCATTCACTGAGGAAACACGCACCACTTCCCGCCACCTCTGTCTTGGAAACCTCAAAGGCTCTCAGGCTAGAAAGATGCTGCGTGAACACTAGGCAGGGGCTACAAGCTCTGCCCTGCTAGGGTCCCAGGTATGTGTGTCAGTCTTTGGAAGGCACCTTGGTGCACCAAAATACTGTACATTCTGGGGCTGCTGCCTGACCCTCCTCCAGTCATACTTTGTGCAAAATTGAAACAGTGTGTGGTACTTGCATGTTTCATTCTATACAAAAATTCTCCCTCCCTCCCCTACCCCTGTTTTAAACATTTATATAAATTTTTATTTAAACAGTAAGTTAGAAATCTTATTTACATTAATTTCTTTGTTCTCCTTAAAAGAACATCTAAAATCACACTCCCGCCCCTTAACTGGATATAAATGTTCACCTAAGTTGGCTTGTATTGTCGTTTTAGGAGAGAGAAAAAAGAACAACCAGCCAAACTGTTTCCCCGTCTTCTATAAATAAATATGATATGGATCAGAAGACAGTTTGCCAAGGGTTTGGCAGAGCCCTCAGTGGACAGATCCCAAGAACAAGTCAGGGTATGGGTCTCTTCTCCTTTTCTCCAAATTGATGCACTCCATCCTTTGAGGTATGATTTATTTTAGTTTTTCTCTTCTCACTCTTGTACCACATGGAGCCCCTGGGCTGTCACAAAGCCCATGAAGCTGTCAAAGTTTTGGGGCTCCTCTGATACTGACATCAGTGGCCAGTAGGGAGTCCTGCTGCTGCTATTGTTGCTGCTGCTGCTGTTGCTGCAGGCCGGGCACAGGGTCACAGTCCCTGGCTACCTGTAGGCATCACAGTGCATCCTCTTCAGTGCAGCCTCCACCGATCATGAAACGGAACTCCTGCAGGTTTGAGACACCGTGGAAGTGAACGAAAGCTCCGGCAACCACAAAGATGTGAAACAGCTGATGAGAGTGAAACTGGGGAAGGGGGAGAAATTCACACAACATTAAGTTAGATAAAGATTCTCAAGATCATTTCATCCTGGCTTATGCTGAGCAGAGGTCAAGGAACAGATGTGACAGAGCTCAAATTCAAGGTGTCCACAGATCCTGGGACATCCATTAAGGATATCATATTTTGCTGAGTCAAAAGTCAGCTATCCCCTCATAAACCTAAGTACTGCTGTTAAACTCTAAACATGAAATCTGCACACTTGACAATGGAGTATGTGGTGAACTCAAGGACAAACAACCTTGCTGTTAGGCCATAAGTTCCTAAAGAGTCTTCTGACACCCAGCAGTGGGCTCTGGCTTACTGGCAGACACTTCTCGCATGGACAAAAATACCAGAGCTAGGGTCATTTAAATGCTGCTCTATATTAGAAAAACTAAAGGGGTTTCCAGCATCAAGTGACAGTCACAACAAATGGTCTCTGGAACTTGCCTTCAGCATTAAGATTCTGGAATTACATGAACAACATACTGTATCAAAAGACTACACAAATGAACTCTTTTCCTTATCAAACCGGAAGCTGGTCTACAAGGATGTGATATTATCTTGATTTTATCTGTTCTGCTGAATGCCATCATATCAAGAAAAATAATCATTGTTCACTGTTTCAACCATCACTACAAAAATTATACTTTTTTCTCTCAAATAGTCTCAAACTAAAAATATACCATGAAAAAGTAGTATTTATCAAGTTAGAAGAGTAAACAAGATTTTAGAAGTGTAAACAAGAACCTACAAGCTATATTTTAAGAGATATTTTCTAGGAAACCAAAGGGGATTAATTTTTCCAAGAAAGAAAGAAAGGAAGGCATAAAATTTTCACCATATCGATGTCAAAATTATGATGAGGCAATACCAGAAATTCAAACAACTGCTTGCATTCATGATTATCTTCATTTCACATAGAGCTAAACTAAACTTCAAAGAGAATAGTCTACAATAATCAGCAATAGTTGAGGTATAGGATTACAGGCATAAAGATTTCTTATCTATCTCCGCAAAAGGATCCAACCCAGATTCTGGCACATGCCAGGCACTCTATCACAGCACCTATCCCCAGCCCTTTAAAAAATTATTTTTGAGAAAAGGTCTTGCTAAGTTGCCCAGGTTAAGCTTGAACTTGTGCTCTTCCTTTTCTTGTTAGCCTCCCTAGTAAATGGGATAATAGGCAGGGATAGTCCTGCTCAAAGGTCAGTTTTCAAATCAACAACATTCCAATTCTACACTGTGGCAAGTATTTCTAGCCCTCTTCAGTTACTAATTTGTACCTATGAGCTAGGCAAAGTGGTGCACCTCAGTAATTCCAGCACTTGGGAGGCCAAGGCAGGAGGATCACCATGAGTTTGAGGTCAGCTTGGGATGTACAGTCAGTTCAAGGCTGTCTGAACTACAAAGTTAGACTCTGTCTCAAAAAAAAAAAAATTTACACCTATATCAGACCCTTAT
Source organism: Cuniculus paca (assembly GCA_004365215.1). Taxonomy (NCBI): domain Eukaryota; kingdom Metazoa; phylum Chordata; class Mammalia; order Rodentia; family Cuniculidae; genus Cuniculus; species Cuniculus paca. The sequence continues at coordinate 9,981 of RJWT010022652.1, read as the reverse complement.
ATATTCCCCCTTTTCTCTTTCCTATCATCTTACTATTAACCAGTCCAGATATTTTTCTTTACTACTCTAATCAGACATATACACACCCAACCTCTCAATATGTCACTAAGTTTGGGTACCAAAAAACCTTAGGTAGGAATCTGATCCCAAAAAGGTCTTTGGCAAATATCGGTCCATCAACCTCATTTCATAAATGAAGAAACTGAGACAAAGAATGACTGTGGCTTTCCATTATGGTGTAGTAAACAAGCACACACACATTCTGATATTATGACTAGCCTGGCACTGGGCATGGTGGTACACACTTATAACCCCAGCACTCTGGGAAGCTGAGGCAGGAAAATACCAAGTTTGAACCCAGCCTGGACAAGTCAGCAACTTGCAATCCTGCCTCAAAAAAAAAAAAAAATTGTTTTTATAAAAGGTTTTTAAAGATGTATGTACCCTAGAGCAAATGCCCCGGCAGGGCAGTGGGGAGGCTAGTCTGACTCCAATTTCAATCTTACCGCTTACTTGCTTATCAGTCCAATTATTTAAATACAGGATGACCAAAAATTGCATATTTTTCATTCATTTTTGTAAGATTACAGGAATATAAAAATGACAGTTATATCAAAGTTACTCAATACAAGAATTGACTGAAATGGCACCTGCCCAAGCAATGCTCAGAATAGTCAGTACTGCCTGAGTGTCGCTCGGGGTAAACTGTTAAGTGGTGGACGGTCATGTGCCAAAGACAAGTTGCAAAACCTCAATAAGTTTTAGACTCCTTATAAACTGAAAATATTAGTAAGTCAGACTGAATTAATGAGGTTGTCCATATGCAGGGGACCAAGTGTGCAACAAATATGAGTTATTACTGTGCTAACTGTGCAAAGAAAAACAGCTACTGAAGGACAGAGGGCTACAATACAAACCTCTTAATTTGGAGTCTGAAACTTTTGATAACATCATTGCCCAGTCTGCCCAAGATCCACTAACAGATAGCTATACATATTTACACAGCCCTGATCACACTTACCCAGATGTCACATTTGCCAGGAAAGAAGCGCTCAGGGATCCGGGCAGCATAGAGGGCAGCTCCAGTGATGTAGAGGCTGGCCATGAGCATCAGCCAGCCAATCTGCCCTATGGTGGCAGCCTTCAGGAAGCCCTCCGCAATGACATAGTGTAAGGTGGGGATGATTCCACTCAGGCCCAAGCCCAGAAACACTCCTAGACATTAGAGGGGAATAAAGTAAGAACACAGAAGTTAAGGGAAAAGTCAGTATTACAGAACAGCGCCATTAATTCTGTAAATGGAAAATTCCAAAGTAGGATGCAACATTAGCTTTTTGTTTCGAAAAGAAAAAGAAAGTTCTTCAAACTCAGACACTGTCACACAAGACAAAAGAGCTAATATTCTAAAGATCTATTTACAAATGCAAGGAACCAAGGGTCCAGCAATGGGGAACCTTTTAGAGCTTTCAATGATACAAACAGTCTGCTGCGGCATGCGTGCCTTAAGTTCGCCACCACCGGTTTAGGACTGTGCTTAGTGCTTTACAAGGACAACTCTGGGAGTTTGTTTAAACTTTTCTGAATGCTGCCTTTTCTACAGATTACAAAACAGAGAAAACTTACATATTTTTATTTTTTCTTTGAAAAGACAGAAATTACTGGGATGAAGAAAGCAATAAATTATCAGATAACTAGGGGAGCAATACAATAAACCTAAAATATTTCTCACAGTACTGTACTCTCAATCTATGACCTAGAAGTGGGCACTGAAAAATCTTAAATGCTCTGGAAAAAATGGCCTAACTTGTCACCTAAATAAACTGTCACTAAATAAATGTGTGCTTCTGGAAGCTCCCAGGCCCCCAAAGAGCAATCAATTAGAGAACCTATAAAAACGGAGCTGGGTTCAATCCCCAGTGCCGCAAAAAAAAAAAAAAAAAAAAAAAAAAAAAAAAACACGGAGCCGGGGTACTGCTCAGTGGTCAAGTATGGGTTAGTATATGCTAGGCCTTGGGTTCCATCCACAGTACTGGGCTGGGAGGAGGGGTCAGCATCATCTGGCATAGCCAACTACCTTCAAAATTATCTGAAGCAGTATTTTTCAATTTTCTGGATGTCCTAGGTTAGTGATGGAAAACCTTTTAGAGCTTTGAATGATACAAACAGCCCGCTGTGGCATGTGTGCCATAGGATCAACACCACTGACCTAGGTTCTAAGATCAACTAAAGTGAAAAACTAGAATAAAATAGAAGTTAAATAAATGGTAAAGTAATATTTTGTAAAAATTTTGTCATTTATATGTATATAAGTTTACACACACGTTTAGAGTTGCAAAGTAAAATGTCATGATCAAAAATGTTCCAAGTTCATAGATCTAACACCATTTTAATGTGTTCCAAGTTCACAGAATATGCCAACCCAAGCAATAACTTATTTCAGCTGTAAGTGTTCCTGGATTTTGACAGGCAGAGACAAGAATGAGCTCTGTCACACAAACTATCACTTGGTAGGCTTTCTCAATAGCCTATTGCCTGCTCTGTGCATGACCAAGTAAGTGGCAGTATGCAACAATATACACAGGCGCACGTACAGAATTCATATGCAAATTGAGCATTTAAAAGAGAGGAGGAAAATGACACTGTTGAACTCACAGAAGACAACCACCAAACAGGACTAAATAAAACCTTTATCCCATACCTCAACTCCTCTCTAAAGACATACCACCATGACTGTTCCTGTTCTCTTCCTCTACATACTAAGCAAAGGCTGTTAACTGTCTTGCCTTTCATTCTCTAAGTCAAAGGCACAGGAACTTGGTTGATTCTTCTGACGTATATAAATAACAGAACATACAACTGTACTCAGCAAAGACGTTCTTATCTCAGGTGCTCAAGCAGGCTTAACCCCACAGAATTATTGAACAGTCAACCCTGCCCACTGTTTCTTTGCTCACATGCGCACTCAAAAAAGGGTAAGGTCGGGCATGGTGGCTCACGCCTGTAATCCCAGCACTTGGGAGGCTGAGACAGGAGGATTGTTGTGAGTTCGAGACCAGCCTGGGCTACAAAGTGAGCTCAAGGCCAGCCTAAATAGCACAGTGAGACCGTGTCTCAAAAAGACAAAAGCCACAGATCTAGCTCAGTGGCCTAAGCACCCGCCTGGCAAGCGTGAGGTCCTGAGTTCTAGCTCCGGTGCCACAAAAAAAAAAAAAAAAAAAAAAAGGTGGGGGGGAAGAGGGCAGACTGTTACAAAAGTGGACATTAACATGAGGTTACTTCTACTAACTGCAGATGAACCAGAACTTGAATTTTATTACTTTTTTTTAAGGTTAAAAGAAAAATACTAATCATAATACTACTTACTCGATATCAGGAGTCACTGGGCTTTACACTAGCAATAGAAAACTGCTAACACAGCACTGGCTATGAAGAATCCCAGTCTAGTTCAAGACAAAAATATCTCTGCTAACTCCATACTCCAAGAAGCCTCAATCAATGTGCTAAGGGGCTCCTGGCTTCCCATAAGATCTCCTAAATATTGTAATTTTTTTTAATTTAAAAAAAAAACATTTATTTCTAAATTAGAAAAGATGTATGGTGTCTACCTCACTTTAATTGAACACAATTAGCATGAGGTGAGGTCTTATTTACCTAGGATGTTACAGAATATTTTAAAATAAAAATATAAATAAAACAAAAATAAACACAAAAAGAATCACTACAAAACATAGACTAAGCTGAAAAAATAAGTGAAGTTATTATTTATAACAGCTTCAGATCTGCCACCTTAGGGACAGTACACAGCATCAAGTAAACACTGCTGCAAATCCATGTCCTCACATTACCCCTGGCCCAATTGTATGCTTCAAGACAACCAGAGAACTCAACTCATCCTCTCCTGTGACTACTACACTAAAAGGTCCTTGGAATGCATGGCAACTGGTGGTCAACTTAAACACCACCTGAACTGAATCACCATGGCACTGAGCACGGATGGCCCACATGAGGACTGCTGCCAGCTTAAAAAGGAGACCTGGAGAGGAAGAGTATCATTATGGGTTCTCCTAAATGTTGTTGTTTGGAGCCACTGGTCTTCCTGGAGAAGGCTGTCATGCTGGCTCCCTTGATATGAACTCAGCTGTTATCACTGGAGGAGCTCAGGACCTTGTTGCTGATAATGGCTGCGGTTCACTTTGGGGGAGCTTTGGCCCTTACTTTGAGCTCCGCTTACCGGCTCCAGAGAGGAAGATGTTTGCTGTTAATCTCCAGGAGAAGTTGTCATGCTGGCTTCCTGATATGAACTTGACTGTTCTCATCGTTGGAGGAGCTTGGGACCTCACTGTCACTGAGGATGGCTGTGGTACTTTTCAGGAGAGTCCTGGTCCTTATTTTGAGCATTGCTTCTTGGCTCCAGTGTAGAACCCTCTACCTACTGGCCCAGATCCTTCCCCTCGCTGGCACAGACTTTCTAGCTTCCACCGCTGACCTCTGGGCCTTCTCAGCGCAGATCCATGAAACAGGCTTGCACGAGTCATTGTCGTGGGCTCTAGGCTCCAGTTGGACTCATGGGAGGCACTTGCATGGGCTCTAGGTTTTCAGCTGAACTCATGCAGGTTATTGCTGTGGGATCCAGGTCCTCGGCTGGATTTTCTTGGTCTTTAGTGCTGTGGACAGATTTCCTACACTTTCTTATATTTAACTCTTGGGTGATCATTATAAGTAATACTATAAATTGTGTCCTGTATGTAATTACTCTCCTTGCAACCCCTGACTACAACAGTCCTCAACAACAGGAACTAGAACTTACTCATCTTCACATCACAAATAAATAGCATAATGCTTGCCAAATGGTAGACACTTAGTAAGTGGTGAGTAAATGAAAGTCTAGTGTAGAACCCCATGTGCACTTACCTGCTCTTACTCCTCGATACTGAGGGGTGGCAAACATGTCCCACTGGGAGACTATAATGGCTGCAATGCCCAGCACACAGATGACAATCAAGTAAATGAAGCAGGGTTGTGGGTTACAGTAGAAAGAATAATAAAGCCAAGGAACAAAACTTCCCATAATCAGAAGAGCAATACCAGAGTAATCCAGTCTAGGATTTAAAAACAGAAAAAGCCCAATGATAAATATTACTGCCTTACAAATTTTAATCTCCCATGACACAAGTTATCAATAATAGCTGAAAGGTAAACTGGACTGCTTGCTTTCATTAAAAAAAGAGTTCCCATAAGAAGTGTTAATTCTGCTGGATATTCTTCCCTAAACCACTGGTCTAACTCACCGATCAAAATATGAACTATACAGATACTTACTTAGAGAAGAGCCGGGAGACTCCTTCTGAGTGGCAGTAGACTGTGTGGAAGAGCCATGAAAACGAAAGGCAGAGAATGGCTCCCAAGAAAAATAATCCAAAGACCACCTTCTCTTGCAGAGGGGCCACAAAGGAAATATTCGGGCGGAACATATAAAAGATCCCCAGGCACAGGAAGAATACACAACCTAGGAAGAGAATTCAGGAGACAAATATCCTTTTGAAGAGACAGTTATATAGTGATTATTTTTTCAATCTTTTTCAATGGCAATGATGAAACTTGAATCAAAAGTTCCTTAATCAAAAGTTCCATGGAGGGGGATGGGGGAGAATTAAGATATATTTATGTACTGGTACAAATTCCCCATGATGAATGTGATCATTATGTATAGCAAACATGTACTAATAAAAATAAAGTCGACATTCCATGAAAAAAAAAGTTCCATGAGAAAAATTTTTCCAAATAACTAGGGCTTATTCAAAATTCTAGTTTATTTCAAATACTGTTGGTAATGATATAGGCCTCAGCTTCACAAACTGAGAACGCAGAATGTAAGTTACTCATCCAGGTGCATAATCCAAAAAGAAACCCAACAGTGCTGCTGTCTCTTAGATCCAGCATAAAACTTCATTCATGCTGCTTTCAAAGGTCCATTTTACTTTCTACTTTTATTTTTGCAATGAATTCCAACACTTTGAAAACCCTGACAGGAAATACAGTTTTCCTCCACCAACAGTTGTCAAGGAACATTGTGTTGCCACTCTGGCCTCATTAGTGGCCCAAGAGATCAAGAATGAGCAATAGTGAAGCACCTCTACAGGCCACATCACACCAATCCTTAAACTTCTCCACAGTGAGATGCCAAGCTCTTACCACTTACGGAAGTATCATTTGACAGGAGGAAAGCACAGACATTTTAAAAGTTAAACACTTGCCAAGTAACTGTTTTATCATTTTAATTAAAAAGCTACTCTTGACTTAAGCAACAAACTTCATCTGATTCTCTTTTCTCACTACAACTAGCAGGCAAGAACTTGGAAACATAGCAGTCAAATGTACAAATAAAACAAATACAAGTCGAGTAAGGCTAGAAACTACTTAATACATTCTCAAGCATGCATAACTATTGCCACTATCTAATTCTAAAACATTATCGTACCCTCAAACACAAGTCCAATACCTATTGTCACATCCCATTCCATTCCACCCCAGTCCTAGATAACACTCATCTACTCTGTTTATATGGATTTGCCTCGTCTGGATATTTCACATATGTGGAATTATACAATCCTGTAGTCTGCTGTATCTGGTTTCTTTCACCAGCTAATGTTTTCAGGATTCACCCATGCTATAATACTTATCCATACTTCATCCTTTTCTATGGCCATTGTATGGCTGTGCCATAGTTTCTTAATTCTTTCATCCACTGGTAGCTACCTTGCTTGTTTCTACTTTTTGTTATTATGCATAATGTTGCTATAAATATTCACACACATGCTTTTATGTGAACATGAATTATCTTGGGTATATATCTAGTTGTGGAATTGATAATTGATAACTCTCTTGAACATTTTGGGGAACTGTCAGACTATTTTCCATAAAGGTGAAATCATTTTACACCCCTACTGGCAATATACAAGAGTTCCAATTTCTCTTCATCCACACCAAGACTTATTTTCCTTTCTTGATTATAGCCTTCCTAGCAGGAATGAAGTAGTAACTCACTGCATTTCTCAGAGCACTTGACTTGTATTTCCTTAAATGATAATAAACATCTTTTTATATGCTTACTAGTCACTGGCATCTCTGAAGAAATGTCTACTGAGAAGCTGTGCAAATAAGACAAACTGGACTACTTTTATTGTTGAGTTGTAAGAGCTCATTACTATACTCCTACCAATATAATAATTTGCAAATATTCCCTTTCACTCTATGGGTAGTCTTTTTACTTTCACGATAATGTTCTTTGACATACATGAGTTTTTAATTTTAAGATGAGTTTTTAATTTTGGTAAAGTCCAATTTATCTTTTTCTTTTGACTGCTTGTGATTTAGGTATCAATTCTAAGAAACTTGCTTAATCCAAAGCCAAGATTTATATCTATATTTTCTCCTAAGAGTTTTACAGTTTTAACTCATTGCTTAGTTTTACATATGGCATGAGGCTGGAATCCAACTTCATTCTTCTACACATGATTACTCAACTATCCCAGGAACATTTATTTAAAAGACTACTCTTTGGCCCTATTGTATTTTATTTAATATACAATCATGGCTGGATGTGGTGGCATATGCCTATAATTCCAGGACTCAGGAGGCTGAGGCAGGAGGACCACTGAAAGTTCAAGGCCAGCCTGGACTACATAGTGAGTTCAAGGCCAACCTGAACTACACAGTGAGATCCTGTCTCAAAATACAAAGAAAAAAAAAATCATGATGTGAAAATATTAATTTCATATTCTATTTCAAGCCAACCTGAAATTTGTGACTATTCTAAGTAGTAACTTTGAAAAAAATCAGCTTACTTATACTAAATACTTTCCTCTCACTGATTATAATATCCTACCACATTTTGTATAGCAATTTTTCCTTTGATTGATTTGAGGACACAGTCTAAAAGATCTAGGGGAGAAAAATTTAACTGTAAAAAAAAAAATCACAGTATAAACTAGAATAAGCAAAGAGTAAGCCAGCGAAAAAAATTCATCATTAGAAATTCAAGGGGGAAAAACTTAAATCCCAATGCATTTTTCAAGTCTGTATCCTGAAATACATAAAAATAAAGAGAATAAAGTGGGCCCAGGTGTAGGGGCACACACCTGTAATCCCAGCACTCAGGATTGCCATGAGTTAAGAGACCAGCCAGAGCTAAAAAGTGAGACCTTGTCTCCAGAAAATAAGAATAATAAATAAAGTGGATCACAAATTCACTATACCACTGATATTACATACCTAAGAGATGGGTCCAGATGTTGCCTGTTTCGGTGTGTATTCTAAAAATGCTCTTAAAGCAGGCCCGGAAAGAAGGCATAGGTGGCCGGTGTCCATGTAAAAGGAAGTCATTATCCTTTAGCCAGTCTGGCAGCACATCATGAGGGATCACTCGCCATCGACCTTCCCATACCTAGAAGAAGAGCATTATTGAACATCTTTGTGATTTTAGCTACTCACTTATAACACTGCCGCCAAACAACTCTCTCTCTCACCACACTGTTTTATTATGGGGAAAATAATGTCCTATTCTAAGTTCTTACAAAACATGACTGATAAAAACGTATCTTAATTTTAAATGGGGATCCTTCTCAGGAAAAGGAAAGAGCAAACAAATTTACAGAGTATTCCCTACAAGAGCTTTGTTTCAGTGTGGTTAAAAAGAACAGTGAGGGGTCCAAAGTCCCACTTATCTAGACCTTCCTGCATCCTCCATGACAAAAATCTCTGTGTTATTAAATATAACCATTTTTATATTTAATACTCAAGTTAGTAGAAAAAGAATTATATAGTATCACACTTTTATGCTCTTTACCAAACTCTCCCTCTCCCCCTTATTCCCTCTTCTCTTTCCAACACAGCAAATATGAAGTAGAAAAGACAAAAGAGGTCAGAAAATTCTTGGGTCTCTGACATTAAGTTGCATGACCTTTAATCAGTTATAAATGTTTAAGCCTCTGTTTCTTCATTTATAAAAGGATAGTACTTCATTTAATGAAGAAATTACGAGGACCAAATAAAATGGCACGAGGACTCTATAAATGAGTTAAAGGAGGCATGATCTTAAGTGTTCCCATGGGCTAGCTCCTGTCTAAAAGCTGCTGACAGACGCTGGGCATGGTAGTGCATACCTATAATTCCAGCACTCTGGATGCTGAGGCAAAGGGATAGCCATGAGTTCAAGGCCAGCCTGGGCTACATAGTGAGTTTGAAGCCTGCCTGAACAACAGAGTGAGAACCTGTTTCAAAAAAACTATAAATGAATAAATGAACAAACGAATGAATAAATGTATGTTAGTGAATCCCTACCCTTCCTTCTCTTTCTGGATAGACAGCACAGAAACTCCATCTCAACAGCCCATCAAGTCCCTCAGTGCCCCTTTCTTCTTTTTTCCCCACAGTACCTCCCCAATGACTTCTGGAGGAAAAAAGAGTCAGGGATTTGGTATTCCTTCCTATGCATATCTATCCACCTCTGCAGTTTCTTTTAATGTCTCTCAGTCCAGAAAGCTGACACCATAATGACAATTTAATTTAAAACTGATTTGCTTCTGCTAGCCAGAAACTACAAGGAAAATGCCAGGCAGATGGCCTACCTCCCAGTTAATGTCAGCTCAACAGTGCTTCTAGTCTAATACCCCTATAAACAAGAATCTCTACTACAAATCATGAGGGCTCACTGACAAAGACTTCCATCCCTATCCTCCAAGTGTCTGACAAACATAGCTAAGCCACAGAAACTTGGCTCCCCTTTCTCACTATAATGCAGAAAGACTGCCACTTGTTTGCCAGCTACAGTGCATTCCTTTCATCCTACATCCTTTCTGTTCTCTGCTCTTCTACCTCCTTACTGACATTGTAAAAGAACTGATCCTCTCTGTAACATCTCCTGTTTTTCCAAAGGAAAGGAGGTCTACCTACCAATGAAGAACAGAAGTGGCCCTTTTAACA
>RJWT010022651.1:0-17096 GCA_004365215.1 Cuniculus paca | reverse complement strand
TTTTAAAAACATTCATTGGTTTTAAAATCAAGCACTTTATAATGTTCTTACATACAATGTATCAAATATAAAAAGCATAAATTTGAGCCAAATACTTCATGTCTTAAAGTGGTATAGGAAATTAAATCTTATTAGTGGAAGAATTGCTTTAAGTGGGTAAAGCAAATTCACCTATGAATTGAAGTAGTAAGAAATTGGGAAAATTTTGATTCCATTTAACTTGCTATATTCCATATAATCATCTTGCTAGATTACAAGGAATTTTAAAGGGCTAATAGGAAAAAATTTAAATCTAATAAGAAATAAAAATTGTGTTTCTAAAAGCTGCTATAATTTACTGTCATACTGCAAAAGGAAAAAATTAAAAAGTCCATAACTCTTTTCCAGTAAACATAAAACAAAATACTGCATCACTTGATATACTATGTTCTAACTATGTATCTGAAATTTTGAGAAACCTTTAGATTTCAAAATATAAATATAGACTGAAAGGTTACTAAGGTACATTTCTTAGACTTATTTCCATTAAAGAACTCATGTAGCTATCTAAATTTTATCAAATTGATTGATATTAAGAAAATAATTTATGATTTTATTTGCCAAGTTCATAAACCCTGAAGAATGATACTAGTATTAGAGGGTAAAAATCACTGCTTTGATAGTAGAATACCAACATTATAGAATCTTTGCTTGCACATTAACATATGCCTAGGAAAATTAATTTGCCAGAATCACAAAAATGTATTGAGAGGAGAATACAAAATCTTGTTAATATTTAACTATACTGTATTAATTTGTGATAACTACTCTCTACTTTAAAAAAAAAAATCTGTAAGACCAAATCGATGACATCTGAAGTATCTCTCTCATGAATTTCTACAATTTGTGACAGTTTTCAATTTTAAGAAAGTATGTTTTTATTTTAGTTTAGGAAAGTCTTATAACTTTGAAATTGGTATCTGTAGCTACGCCTGTGAGAAAACAACCCTAGTAGCTCTAAAACCCACTTTTCTCTGTGGAAACAGGCTCACGTAGCCCCTGAACATTGCCACCTGATTATCCTCAAAGCACTCCAGCCTAAATATGTCTCCAATGGAAGTTATTGTCGTATATATCCATCCTAATTCTCTCTATATCAAGTATCCCTGTTGATGTTGCCCCTCTCCTTCAGTGTCTTAGAGCAAAATCTGGAGCTATTTCTCATGTCTTTTTATCATCAGCACTTAATTTTTTCAAAAGTTAGATACAAAATGATGTGAGGTAGTGAGGTGAGATGGAAAAAACTGGGAAAAGGACAGTATTTATCTTTGTGCTTTTTTGTTTTTTATTATATTTATATATAACATCCTAAATTTATTCATTTTTAGAATACATACACATATTACTTTGTTGTCTATCTAAAAATCAAGAAAATGTATAATCCTAATTACTAATTCTTCATTCAGGATTTAGTAAAATAAGAATAGATTTATATATACCAGCATAATTTGCCAGAATTTACTAAAAGACAACTGATTTATTTTTTTTTTTTGCTTGTGACACTGTTTTGGCAGAAAGCAATAAAGTTCACTAATTCTACTTTTAAATAAAATTTCAGTGTTATATAAATTGCAATAACAAATATTATTGCTTCTTTTAGAAATTATGGTTGATTTCTTCAGGTTTTCAGTGAACTGTGTTCAAGTGACAGGCATAAAATTATCAGAAAAATTATCCTACTTTTGCTATACCAGATAGATTTTTCCATAATTACGATGATCTAAAATTGCAACAAACTTCTCTTTCTGATTTTTCCCGGCCACAGAGGAAATGATTCTGACAGAGAAACTGGTCAAGGTTTCGTTATTAGCACTTTTCATTAGTTTATCTGTACCTCCCATCCCCCAAATCTTAGCAAAATATTTACTGAAAAAAAAGTAGAAAAAGTCTATAATTTAGACTTTAGTCTATACTTTAGAAGAATAAACAAATCTAAAGCCATGATTCTTTGTTCTGAATTTAAATTTAGCGATTTGATTTTAAAATGTTTTCATTAATAAGTACCACTCATGTTCTTCAGAGGATAGTAAATTTCTCATGCGTTTTATTATGGATGGATAACTTCATCTTAACAGCATATTCGGTTAAGTTTTATAAAAGGAAAACTTGAAAATTAAAACTATTTGGGCAGTAGACAACAGAAAAAAAGTTGGGGAATTTAACTGGATAATCATTTTCTCAAATGATTTAGAACTAGATAGAAAGTTTCTGTAAGAGGGAATTGGTTTTTAACTACCAAGTTTTGGGTTATTAAGTATAACCCATTGTATTTCCATGCATGTATCTACTAGGTTTTAACTATGAAAAAGGGAGACAATAGAGAAATTAGAGACACTAGTTTAAAGGTAATGACAATTTGAACTATATTTATGTCTCAGTGAAAAGCAATAATTAAGCTAATACAGTCTGTTAGTAGATTGAAACCTCTAATATAAAAAGACGTTTTGACTTGATTCAATCAAAATGTACTTATGCATTTTACATTTTACCACATTTAAGTTCACAGCAACCTCATGTAGTACATATGATGATGATAATCCAAAGCAAGAGAATGAACACAGGAGAGTCTGGGGACTTTTCTGCAAGCTTCCTTTTAACTGATGGCTAAAACAAAGACCTTGGTGGTCATAGGTTCAGAGATAGGAATTAAAAGAAAGATTATGAGCTAAATGTTGACCTAAAATAACTCCTACCACCCACTTGAGCTGTACAGTTTCGTAAATTATTTAGCTTCTCTGAGGTTAGCACATAATTATACCTCTTGGTGTTGTGAGAATAAAACGGGATTATGTGTCAAAAGTATACAAGGTGCTAGGTAAATATTTTGTCAGTATACTGCTGATAAGCAATCATGGAAAAGTTTTAGCATGGCTTTAATAAAGATTAAATTAGATTTACATATATATACATATGAATGTGTAGTATATATAAACTTGTAAGTATTAGATACAACTAAGTTCTCTAAAGTCTCTAAATAAACATAGCTACTGCGATCGTCATTACTAAGTTACCAAGCCTGAATTTCTCCTATTTAATTAGTCACCCAAATTGGAAATTATAAACACATGGTCTACCCCTAACAAACACTCTTTTCAATGTTTAAGCTGAGGAGAAAGCCTCAGCTCCCATCTCTGAAGTTGAACATCTCCTGTAGAGTCACATTTTGACTCTTCTCTCTTTATTTTTCTACAATCCTGCACAAAACGACATAAAAACTATTTCCAGTTAGCCTGGTTACTTTACAAAGCCTGCCTCTCTCTAATTAGAGCTGGTAGCACATTATATTCCCTTTCTGCTAGACAGGGGCTATTTCCTTGTTTAGGAGATTTGACACTGCCATTTCCAATTCAAAAACTCACATGTCACTGTCACGGGCCTGGTTTTGATCTTTGAAGCACCTCTTCCTAAACTGGTATTCAGACTCCTTGCTTTTAAGGGAAGGCGACCTGGTGCCTCCATCAGTTATTATTAACCTGAGGACAAACACAAATCCTGCCATGACAGACGTGGCTTGTGACATAAGCATGCTGTTGTCTCCAAGATTCCAGCATTGCCAAGCAGTCTAACAAGTCAGCCCAGCCTACTGACTGGCACTGTGTATACAGGAAGCCATCTGGACAAAGGCTGAATCTGTTTCAAATTAGGGGAACAGAAATACAGTAAGATGATTGCACTATGATTAAATAACTGAAAACAATTTATCAGGTCAATAAGTTGTCACACCATCTGTCACATAAATGAGACAATAAAACAGATTTGGGCTATAATATAGTCTAATGAACTGCAAACTGGATTTGATTATTCATATTTTAAAATTCCTTGTTTTTATTACCTTTTTGGATTGAATTTCCTAGTTTTAATAGGTATTTGTTAAGAACTGAGTCCCCTTCTTGAAGTCCTTATATATTCATTCTTTTGTTTTCTAAAATCTTGTTTCAGAGGAGCAGAACTTGGAAACTATAAATTTTCATTCACTTGAAAACCAGTAAAACTTGAAATGCTTTTTAATAATTACCATTTATTGAGGACTTATTATTTTCTAGGCTAAATATTTTATAGGTAATGATATTTTACCCTTACAGCATTCAGTAATAGAATTATAATCTCTTCATAGATTGAAAAATTCTGCCCAAGCAAAATTAAATAATGTAATCAGCATGATACAAACTTAAGTGAAAGATCTAGAAGTTAAACTCAGGTCTTTTCCATGCTAATGTCTGGCTTTCTTCACTTACTTTTTATTTAGATGCAAATCAATTTAAAAAGTTATGAGTACCATTAGCTTAGTACTGTGGAGGATTATGGAGTATAGTACAGATTCAAATTTGTGGGGACAGTATATGGGGTATGATCCAAGCAAATGGTAAAATTATTAAAACTGATTCAATTTCGGTAACTACTCCCCTATCCTAAGTCAATAAAATATAATTATATAAATAGACTCTATAAAACAAAAACCTAGATGTGTTCTTTTGAGTAAAGAAGTAAAGGAGCTATAGGTATAAAAGTGCTTTATTTAATGTGATAATTGGAAAACAGGTTTTGTTCTGGTGTAGTATAACCTGAAGATAAGTAGAAGTCAGTTCCTTAATCATATGGAGATACGTATACATACATAGCCATTGTGCCAGTTATCAATCTACATTCTCTTGCTCAAAGCCATCCTCCTTTGCTCTGGAACAGGACCCTGTAAATGTGTCACTTTTCCAGCTGTCACAATGGCCTCACAGTAAAAGATTTGGGGAATGGGATTTGCCCCAAAGAAGTAGGCATTTCTCTTTCTGGCTCAATTGCTATGTCTTGTTCCATTAGCTCACCTGGAAAGGGCAGGTTTCCTCCTCAGTAGCCAACTTCCTTGCTGGCAGCCAGCTCTTCTACCATTGTCATGTGGGGGTGTACATCCTTCCAAAGAATTTTGCCTGCATAAACATGAGCATCTTTAGTGAAAAGCTTTCACCAAAGCTTCCTGGCACCCTAGTGGTAGCTCCCAGGTTTACAATTACGCCTCCAGTCCCCCTCAACCCCCTTAAAAAACCTCACTATTCAATCAGGTCCACCATTCTTTGAAAAAGTCTAGATCTCAATCTTGGAGGATGGAAGCTCCTCCTTATTAGTCACTTTCCCATCCCTTGGGCAAAACACCTAACACACACAACTTAAAGGAGGACAAATTTATTTGGGTTACAGTTTCTAGTGGGCTGAGTCTAAATTTGTCTGGCTCCAAGGTAGAAAAAGCATGGAGGAAGGGCCTGGTACAGGACTGTTGCTTACCCCAAGGCAGCCAGGAAACAGAAAAAAGGAACCACAGACAAGTCACATTCCCAGTACCCTACCTCTAACCAGGCTGTGTCTCCTAACAACGTATTTAGCTACTGAATTCATCAACAGAAAAATCCACTAATAAGTATCACACCCCCATGTTCCAATTATTTTCCAAAGATGTGAGACTTTGTGAGGTTATTTTAGATCTAAATCACAACACCTTTGAGTATTCTGTCTCTCAGCGCTGGAATTAAAAGTTGCTGTCAACATCTAATTATCCTTGCCTTTCCTTTCCCCTTAAAGCTCTAATTCAAATCTCCACATAAATCCTTTAAGATTTCTGCTATAATCATCTCCCTTGTCCAAATTTTCCTTATTAATTAATTTAATCTTTTCAAATGTTTCTTAGTCTTTTTCCCCTTATGTTTTAACTATGATAAGTACAAAATGCTTCATACCATTCAGGATGTGAAAAAGACCACTATTTATCAAATTCAATGCTAGATGCTTAAGAGGTCAAGATTAGCAGGAAATCTAGAAACATATTCCTGCTGTGTGCTAACCCAGATAATCCAGGAAAATGAGTAAGAAAATAGGTGCTCATTCTTCCCTTATTGCAGAGAAAGAAGAGAAAGGCAAAGACCTCCAGCAAAACAAGGACACTAACAAGATTGGCAAAATTCATTTTGTTCTTATTCCATTCATAATTTTTTCACATGAAAATATAGAGGGACACTTGTAAGCTTAGAATTTTATAACTCAGTATTATGTTGACCTTGATTTACATCTGGATAAGTCAAAGATTTTCGATGTCTTCAATGCTCTGAGGTCCCTCCTGGGAAAAATCCAGGCATCACTTGATTTGACCCTGTCATCACTTACTGGTACACAGTGTCAATAAGAATCTTCTTTTCTATGCATACTGCTACTGTTGTAGTCCAGATTCCTGCCTATGTCAGCCTGGTAATTTTAGGAGTGTCATCTTGAGTGAGATTTCATTCTTTCATGACAGCTTGGTTATGTCTTGATCTTGTTTAGATCTAATGCCCTTTCTACCCACACAGCCATCATCCTGTAAAACCTTTCCACATCATAGGCTATGGAGTTCATGGGCTCAAACACCTACCCACACAGATCTTGTAAACTTTATTGTCTTCCATGTAGTAAGAGATTTATTCAACACAAGGATTCCCTCCATGTTGTAGTCATCCATCTGAAAATTTGACAGTCGTCAGAAAGGACTGAAAGGGAAACTTGGACACCATAAATGAGTCATTTTCTCATTCTTTCCAGTTGAGTCACTCATCGTGAAGATGGTACACACACACACATACATACCACTCATTCACACACACAAACTCAAGAGGAGCTCCTGAGTGGTTGGTTATCTATTTTGTGAAAAATTTGCCTTACTTTTTCTACTGGACTAAATCTTAAATGTGGGGTGAAAATCAACTTTATTTCCACCCTTCCTGCCATACATAAATAGCATTTTTGTATAGGGCAAGAGGACAAAATATTTGTTAATGAGAAAATGAATGAATTGCCTTATTTTTAATTCCAATAAATTAGACTGATTAGTCTAACCACATAATTAAGAGTTTCACTTTAAAAATAACAAATCATTGATAGTAACAAAATAAGGACTCAAAATTTGTTTACTTAGGGACTAGTTATAATCAGTCAGTTATTCAACAATATTTATTAGAAAATTCACTATGTGCCTGGAATTATAATAGATGACTTCTATTAAGAAATTCGAAGTCCCAAAAGGACATTTTGCACATGTACAGGTATTTACTTTTCAGTTGTATAATGCCAATAGGGATGAATAAAAATACTGCATGTACAGAGAAAATACAGTTATGTCACACTCTATAATGCCACCAACTTTACGATCAATGTAATCTGGTACAGTTTCCAATTAAATAACTGTCTTTCTTAAAAGTGGTAAGCGCCATGAGATCAGTACCTGTGTTCGCTCTATGTTTTTGCCAGTAACTAGGAGAGAACCTGTCATGGAACAGGCATTAAGTACTCACCTGAGTGAAGGAATGGATGATACTACTATGACTATCACTACTGGTAGCTGAGGAAAAGGTCATGAAAACACAGATTTGTACTGTAGGAAATCAGACTCTTTGCCAGCTCAATATGATTTTGAATCCTGGATGTACCACTATGTAAGTAAACTAAGGTGTTGCCTATGTAAACACTTGTTTTTATACTTGTGAAATGGAGTATTACTAGCTAATTCATAGTTTTTTTTTGTGAGGATTCAGATAGCAAACATAGGTGCTTAGCACTTTACCTGATAAACAATATGAAATTATTAAATACTATTATTTTATTAATATTTCTTTCTCCTATACTTTATTTTTTGTTACTTGTAATGGAAGCAGAGAAGGTGAAATATTTCTTTTCAGTGTAAATTTGATAATAGGTTCACGTTTGTGGACCACATAATAATATGGCTCCTTAAATTTCCCATTGAAATAAATGGTAATGCTCATTCATACTGATATACTAACAATTTTTACAGCCTGAGACTGAAGGGATCTATGTTACTATTTAGTTTGCTTTTAATATTTATTTTTCATTGGTGCTTACTTATATTACACAATGATAACATTCCTTGTGGGGAGTTGGTACTTGAACATAACACATCTCAATTCTTTATCCATCCCCTTACTCTCCACTCCCTCCTACTTGTATCCTCCCTCTATCTCTTGATCTCATCGCATTTGAAAAAAATCTATATCCCTACTTCTTATTATCTATTTTTATTTTGTTCTTTATTTACATTTTCAGTTTCTCATACAAGAGAAATCTTGTGATATTTTTTGTGAATCTGATTCATTTCACTTAAAATTATGGTCTTAATGTACATCTATTTTTCTACAAATGACTCAGGTTTATCTATCCTTATGACAGAGTAGTACTGCATGGTTGTAAATACCACATTTTCTTTACCTATTCATGTATTGATGAACATATAGGCTGCTTCTAAGATTTAGCTCTTATAATTGTGCTGCTATAACATAGGTATGCATATATCACTGTCATACAATATTTTTAATTAAGAAAGATACTCAGAAGGTAAATAAATGGAAAAAATTAATTTCTTATTTTAATTGTTTGAGGAATCTCCACACTAATTTCCATAGTAGTTGTACTAGTTTTCATTCCCACTAAATATGTAGAAGCCTTACTTTTTCTTCCCAGTCTCACCAGCATTTGTCATTATTTGACTTTTTGATGATTGCCACTCTTGTTGGAGTAAGATGGATTCTCTATGTTGTTTTAATTTCCATGTCTCTAGTGGCCAGAGATGTTGAACATATTTTCATATATTACCATTTGTACTTCTGAGAAAAGTCTATTCATTTCACTTGTCCATGTTTATTGGGTCTTTTATTTTGAAGAGTCTAATTTTTTTTGAGTTTTTTATGTATTCCATGTATCAACGCTCTGTCTAGCTGGCAATTTTTTCTCATTCTGTATGTTGTCTCTTCACTCTGTTAGCTGTTTCCTTTGTTGTACAGAAACATTTTATTTGATATGATTCCATTTGTTGATTGTTAGTACTAATTCTTGTGGCATTGGAGGTCTGTTCAAAAAGTCCTTGCCTACAACTGTCTTCAAGAGTTTTACCTATTTTGTCTCCCATAAAAATGTTTCTCTTTCAATATTTAGAATTTTGATGCAGTTTAATTTTAGTTAGTACATGATAGAGGTATGAGTCTATATTCAACATTCTGTATACAGATAGCCAATTTTCCCAGCACCATTTGCTAAAGAGGCTATCTTCCTTCCAATATACGATTTTGGCCCATTTATCAGATAGTTGAATGTACATAGGGTTGTTTCTGCATCCTCTATTCTGTTTCATTAATCCTCATATCTTTTTCCGCCACTTCTATGCTGGTTTTATTACTTTAACTTTTAATATAGTGTCAACTTTGGGATTACGATGCCCTCTGCTTTACTCTTGTTACACAGGAACGCTTTTGCTATTTTAAGCCTCTTCTGGTTCCATATGAATTTTAGAATTATTTTCTCTACTTCTGTTAGGAATGCTGTTGGCATTTTGATTAGGATTGTACTGAATCTGTATCTTGTTTTTAGAAAGATGATCATTTTGAATAGATTGATATTACATATCCAGGAACAAGGGACATCTTTCCATTTCCTGGTGTCCTCTTCAATCTCCTCTTTCAGAATAGTGTAATTTTTACTGTAGAGGCCTTTTACTTCCTTGGTTAGGTTAATTCCTATGTATTTCATTTTTCTTGGTGCTACTGAGAATGGTTTTGTTTTCCTAATTTTTTTCCTGAGTTCATTATTTTTCTTATTTTAAAGAGAATAAAACAAAACAAAACAGAACAAAGCAGGTCAGCACAGAACAATGCAAGCAGCACAGGACTTCAAAAACAAGACAACAGAAAAATCAACAGTGGCTACCATAGTGTCTCTTGTTTTCTTTGAAATAGTTGTCCATATCTTCATACACAATAAATTCAAACAAAACAAACTAATATAAAATCAATCAAAACAAAAAGAATGAAAGCATTATGGGACTTCAAAACCAGACAATAGGAAATCAACAATGGCTACCATAATGTCTCTTCTTTTCTTCAAAATAGCTGTCCATACCTTCACACATATTGAAATAAAATCATAGAAAACAGACTAAAACCAATCAAAATACAAGAATGAAAGCATTACAGGATTTCAAAACAAGATAACAGGAAATGAACAATTGTTACTATATAAGCGAGTTCATTATTGATGTACAGGAGCCCTACTGATTTTGTAGCCAGCTACATTGCTAAATTTGGTTATTAATTCTAGAAGTCTTTTGGTAACAATTTTTGGGATCTTTTATATAGATGCTCATATCATCTGCAAATAATGCCATGTTTCCCCAAAACTAAAACTAACTAGAGTTCAAAAGTGCCAGCTCCAACCAGCCTGTCCTTGTCTTACCTGGCATTACAGAGTAACCATGGAGCAAGAGAACAGTGAGGTATAATCTTCTGCATGACACAGATCATCATGATGGTAAGGATCTCTATCAATTACAGCTGAAGGTTTATTTTCTGCTCATGTTCAAGGAAACTTGGTAATGATTTGACTTCTTCCCTTTTTATACATATCCCTTTTATTTCTTTCTCTCACTTGATTCCTTTAGCAATCGTTTTGAGGACTATGTTGAACAGGAATGGTGTTAGTGGACAACCTTGCCTTGTTCTTGCTTTTAGAGGAAAATCTTTCAGTTTTTCCCTATTAATAATATGTTGATAGTAGGTTTGTCATAAATGGTCCTTATCCTATCGAGATCCTTCTACATCTATTTTTTTCCAGGCTTTTATCGTGAATGGATGTTGGATTTTTTCAAAGGCTTTTTATGCATCTATTGAGAGAATCATGTGATATTTCCCCTTGCTTCTGATTATTTGATGCATTACATTTATTTATTCATGTATGTTAAGCCATACTTGCATCCCTGAAATGGAGCATACTTAATCATGAAGTACGATCTTTTCGATGATTTGCTGTATTTTGCTTGCAAATACCTAGTTGAGAAATTTACTTCAGTGATCATTGCAGAGATTGGCTTATAGTTTGCCTTTTTAGTTGGATCCTTATTTCGATTGGGATTCAGGATGGTACTAGTTTCCAGGAGTAATTTTGGGAGTACTCCTTTCATTTGTATTTCATTAAAGAATTTGAGGAGTATGTAGCATTAGATATTCCCTGAAGTTCTTGGAAAATTCAACAGTGAATTAAACAAGACCTGTGTTTTCTCACTTGGTAGATTTTTCTTTTATTATTTCTTCAATTTCATTGCAAGTCATTGAATTTTTCAGGGTTTTTAAATTTTCTTGGTTCAGTTTTGATATTTCATGTGTCCAGGAATCTATTTTTTCTGAATGTTTCAACTTATTAGTGTGCTAGCTTCCAAAATAATTACTAATAACCTTCTGGATTTCAATTGTGTCTATTGTGATTCTCTCTTTTTTATTTTTAATTGTACTAAATTTGGCCTGTCCTTTCTTATTTTGCTAAGATTGGCTAAAACCTTTTCTATTTTTTTTAATCCTTTTAAAGAATCAACTCTTGATTGATTCTACATATTGTTTCTTCATCTCTATTCCATTGATTTATGCTCTGTCTTTATAATTTCCTTCCTTGTGCTAGCTTTGGATTTGGATTTTTCTTGATTTTTGTAGGATCTTAAAGTAAGCACACAATCTGATTACTTATATGTGCTCTCTCTGATTTTTCAATGGAGGCATTCACAGCTATAAATTTCCTTATTGTGATTGCTTTCATTGTGTTCTGTAAGTTCTGGTGTTTTGTAGTGGCATTATCATTAAATTGTAGAAACAATTGAATTTTGTCATCCATTTCTTCTGTGACTCATTGATTATCCAAGAGTATATTGTTCAACTTCTATGTTTTTGCATAATTTGGGTGGTTTCTTTTGCCAGCGATTTTTACTTTCATCACAGTAGGATCTGATAACATGCATGGTACAATTTTGATTCTTTTCCACTTACATATTCTTTTTTGGCTAACATGTGGTCTATTTTTGGAAAGGTTCCATGTGCTAACAAGAAGAATGCATTATTGTTGGATGGAACACTCTTTACTTGCCTATTAAGCGTATTTATTTGAAAATTTTGTTCAGCTCTGGTATTTCTTTCTTTTTTTTTTTGTCTAGTTAATCTGTCCATTTGTTAAAGTGAGATGTCAAGATTCCGTACTCTAATTCTGTTTATCTGATTTTTTATGCCCAGTTGTACTTGTTTTGTGACGTTGAATGCATGGTTGTTTGGTCCATATCTGATAAAAATTGCAATCTCTTCTTGTTGAGTGGTTTCCTTAACCAATATCTGATGATCTTTTTGCCTCTTCTGATCAGCTCTGGTTTAAAGTTCACTTTGTCTGAGAGTAGGACAGTTAGTCCATGTTTCTTTTTTCAGGTTGCCGATACATGGAATATCATTTTACACCCTTTAATTTTTAGTCTATGAATTTCCTTCTGGGTTAATTGTGTTTCTTGTATATATAATACCACTGGATTTTGTTTTTTGATCCATTCTGTCAAACTGTCTTTTGTTTGGAGAATTGAGACCATTCACATTGAGAGTTATTACTGAAAGATTGAATTTTTTCTGCTATTGAATGTCGCTGATACACTTCTTGTTTCCTTTTCTACTTAGCTGTTCATCCTACATAATGTACTCATTTAGTTGGATGTTTTGACATTATTGGCTTCATTGTCTCTTTCCAGAATGTCCTTGAGAATTTTTTGAACTGCTACTTCAGTGGTCATTAATTTTCTAAGATTCTCTTTGACATGAACTATATTATTTCTCCATCAAATTTGCAAGATCCTGTTGCACGATATATTAGCCTGAGTTAGGAATTATTTTCTTTTGAGGGCTTAAAACACTTCACTCTAACCTCTCCTGTCCTTTAAAGTTCACATTGCGAAGTCTCCTGTAATTGTAGTAGGTTTAGCTTTACACGTGATTTGTTGTTTTTTCTCTAGTAGATTTTTAAGAGCCTCTTCTTGTGTTGGGTTTCTTGTATATTGACTGTTATCTGTCATGGAAAGGTGCTTTCTAGATCATGGTTGTTTGGAGTTCTAGACATCTCACTCTCTGTATGATAAATTGTTTCCCCATATTTAGAAAGTTTTCTATTATTTCAGCAAATGGGTTTTTATGCCATTTGTGCTGTCTTTGATTTTTCTGTAATTCCAATTCATCTTAGATTAGTCTTCTTTGTGTCATTTAGCTTCTGTTTGATCCATTTTTTCATATTCTTTTATTTTTGTGGTATCTCTCATTAATTGGTTAATGACAGCCACTCTACCTTCCAGGTCTGATACTTTTCCCATACTGATCACATCTATTGGCTATGCTTCTCATATAATTTTTAAGCTCCTTAGTTTCTATTCAGTACCTTTTTATAGATTCTTGTTTTCTATGCTTGGCATTTATGTTTTGTACCATTTTGTTTAACTTAAACAAAAAAGCTAGGTTTTTCTGTAGTCTCACTGATTGTTTTGTGTTTTAGGACCATTATCAGTTTAGCTACACCTCCTATGCTCATCAAGCACCTTATTGATTTGATCTTTCTGACCTCTTCAGTTATGCTTTCAAATAATTTAGTTGTGTGACTTTTGATTTCCTCCTCCTCATTGCCCCAGGCACCAGTTTGAGAAATATGGAAGTTTGGGGAGACATTTTGTTGCCTTGTCTTTTCTTGTTTCCATTTTGTTTGTTTGTTTGTGCTAAGGCTTGTAATATGATTATAATGGAAAACTTGGTTGCTAGTATTGAGTCCTATTTAATCAGTGCCTGCTTTTCAGTGGTGTCCATGAGTGTTGTTAACTATAAGCCTTTCCTCCATTCCAGAATCTGACCTACTCTGTTTATTTGAGTAGGAAGCTTCAGTATACTTGGGGCAGTGCCTGATTCTCTAGAAATGGGCCAAAGTATTGTTAATGATACAAAACTAATATACGAATTACATACAGAGAAAACCAAGCGACAAGTATAGTAATAAAAATAGTAATAAAATCAGCAACACAATAGCACCAAAAACAAACTAGACATTCACATATCCTATGAACCATAATGTACCACCCTTATTAACTGCAGAAAAGAGATGTGTAATTACAGTATAAGCACTAACGCAAACCAAATATTGGCCTACAGTATTCACTAACTAGAACACCTTTATCTCCACTATCAATAGAATCATATTCAACACTAAAATAATAGAGCTAACTAACTAAAGGTTCATAAAACTTAATGATTGTACTAGTAAGGAAGAGAACTCAGAGAATGAGAAAAGTAAAATTTCAAATATTAATGGAAGATAAGAAGAAAGAGAGGCAATGAGATAGGAGCTACTATTGGTAAGCAAAAGAAAATTAACAGTATTAGATAACAGTAACAGAATTTAATGCCAAGACTTTCAGATCCAACTTCCTCTAAAAGCTATACTCACTGTGCCTGATTCACATTATGGGGGATAGAGCCTATGTCCTTTCCAGCCTGAGTTTAAACTTCTCAGACAGTTTATGTCTAACTTGTACCCTCTCCAAGGCTTGCTCTGGTGACTGTCTTTTACCCAGTCAATATGGGAAGGTAAAATGGAAACCCAGAAGTAGACTTATTCTACAATTTCATGTTAAACAACCCCTCCTCAAACTGGATTAAACACTCTGGCAGTATAGTAGGTCTGTACTGGGTTTTTTCTACTCCAGCTTGCTGTGAAGGAATCACTTTTAGTGTAAAGCTCCATACTATGTTTGTTGTTTACTATGATATTGGTTTTTCGTTGGGCTAATCCTGTGGATCACGTCTGTTATTTCTCCCTGAATGTAAGAACTCTACAGGGCTTAGTTCATAGATGACTGTGGCCAGGTTTGTGGAATGGAGATACCTGGGGGCAAGCACCAGGTATGAATGAGTCCTCCATTAGTGTGGAACACACAGGTGGGTTTCTCCATTCATAGAGGGCACCAAGGCCCTTATTCAGTTTTTAATATGAAAACTTGTTGATGGCAAATGATATGCAACTTCTTAAATTAAGATTTAGTTCACTTACTTGTGACACTGGTTTCAAAGACTAAAATGATTATCTTTTAAATTGAAAACCTTAGAAAATATGAGTACCTTTTGTCCAAACTATTACTATTTTCAGAACTTTTCCAAAGAAGAAACTACTGGGTTTATGAAATAATTTCAAAACAAGTTTATTCATGTCCATGGTAATTAGGAAACAGGTAGAAATTCAAGTATCTAACAATAGGAATCAGTTAAATAAATTAAGATTTCCTGGGATAAGTAAGTCATATTTTCAGGTGTGGTGGTGCCTCCTAGCACTCAGGAGGCTCAGGCAGAAGAATTGCCATGAATTTAAGGCCAGTCTGGACTACATAGAGAGTTCAAAGCCAGCCTGAACTATGTAGTGAGACCCTCTCAAAAAAGGTAACTACTATCAATAAATATGATGGTATAAAGAATATTAGTGATGTGACGTGGTACTTTTAAAGCAGTTGGCAAAAAGCTGATCTGTATACAAATTAAATACATTGTTATGACTTAGATGTAAAATCTGCCCCTCCCCAATCTCATGTTTGGAAGGTGAGCTGATCAGGGAGGTGCTGTGCTCACCGATGGATTCATTCATTGATAAGTTCTATAGCAGAACATGCTATTACAAGGTGTGGCTAAGTTATAGGTCATTCAGTGGAGACAAGACCTAGAAGGGTCTATACTTGTTCCTACCTCCTTGCTTCTCTTTCTTCTTTTTAATTACCATGGTTGAGAATGTTTTCTTGTGTGATGCCCCTCAGATATCCTGTTTTTACATTGGAGCCAACCAACAATGGACTGAAAATAAATTTCTCCTTCAAGTTGTGGATGTCAGATATTTTGTCCCTTTGATGGGAAAATGACTAAGACAGATTTTATTATCAGAAAAGTTGGATTGTTGCTATAACTTTATTTGGTTTTGTGGTTCAGAGCCTTTAGAATTTGTTTGTGGGAGGAGTTTGGAAAAGTTTAGAGAAGTATGCTAGAAAAGCCACAGAATATTGTGAGCTGCACTTGATGTGTATGCTATTCAGCGCTCAGTAGACCAGCTGCTGATCACAATGTGAACAGTAAAGGCTGGGCTTAGGAGGTCTCGTTTGGGAAATAAGGATTCTATTGGTAGCTAAACTAGAGATCATGTATGTCACATTCTGGCAGAAAATTTCCTTAGATTTTGCCCATGTCCAGAGACTTTTCAGAAGATAGGGATTAAGGGCCATAGACTAATTAATCTAGTAGAAACAATTTCAAAGAATCCCAAGGTTCAGACTGTGACAATGGTGATGCTGAGTGCTTGTAGCCAGTCCTACAGTAAAAATTCAGAGCAATAACAGAGCCAAAAGATACAGAAAATTTGAGGTTGTGTCAGAAAGGAAGTGCCTGAAAATTTGGGGAAAATTTGGGTAATGGAGAGATTCATTGAAAAAAAAATAGTACTGAGAAGAAGTCAAATGCTTTGCATCAGGAGAGTAGAAAAGATGGCTTCAAAGCATATCAAGGATCAGCAAGACCCACATTTTTAAAGTCAAGGATACAAAATTATAATCTTTTTGTTTGAGACAAAGTTCCCTGCTTGAGGTGTGCTCCCTAGAAAATTGTTTCTCCAGGATTCTTTTCACAGTGCTCAGCCATCTAGTCATTCAGGGTCCTCTGCAGCCATAGCACTGCTTGAGCTCACAAGAGACCTTGGTGCCATGCCCTTGTAGCTGACTTTGCCTACAGAATGCACGTACTAGGGGGTCATTGAGGATTCCATCCAGATTTCAGAAGATGGTCTGGTAAGACAGGCAGTGTGCCCAAGAGATGGCAGTTCATGAAACTGTGAAGAGCTTAGGAAGTTGGAGATGCTAGAAATGAAGGACATCTGGTACAGAAAACTACAGGCAGTGACTAGAGCTATCCCTAAAGAGAGGCCATGAGGACTGTAACTGGCAATACCACAGGGATAGGGTCGCTCAAACCCTTCAGAGTTCACATCTCTACAAATTGCCCCAGGTGCTGGACATGAAAATATAGGATTTAATGCTTACCCTGCTCAGTTACATCTTGCTTTATCACAATCCTTTCTCACCAATTTTTTTCACTTTTGAAATGGAATGATTATCCTGAACCATTTGCATTTTGATTTTCTTTGTTTTTCTTTTCTTTTCTTTTTTTTTTTTTTTTTTT
>RJWT010022650.1:0-17089 GCA_004365215.1 Cuniculus paca | reverse complement strand
AACACTTAGAGGACCCCACAACGCTGCACTCTTCCTTGCCACGTCTCCTTTTATGCTGGCAACTTTGCTCAGGTGGGCCATCTACGCGCAGCACCATGCTGATTTAATTCAGCTGGTTTTAATCCATAACAGGCAAGATTCAAAAGTGCGAAGTAGTAGCAGCTGCTCCCTTGTTAACAACATATTTCACTTCTAATATACTTACGTGACTGCGTATCTGGAGTGTCACTTGAAAGATACATTATCTGCCTTGCGAATTGCCTATTATAACCAATTTTCACTCTGATAATTGCTTCTAAGCATAAGGAGTAAGGCGAGATTTCAAATACTGGTAGTAAGGCTGGGGTGTTGTTCAGTGGTGTAGTGTTTGTCGACCACACATGAAACCCCGTATTTGATCCCCAGCACCACAAAAAAATTAAATAAATAAAAATAAAATATTGGTAGTAGATTGAGCTAAATTTTTCAGTATGGAAATCTGTTTCAGGGGAAATTTATAACCTAAATCAAGAGGATTATTTTGTGTTTCTTTACCCCTCCTCAGATACTAAATGTATGGTCAAGGGCTGGGCAGTTCTAGAAGAGGCCATGGACTCTATTCTACAATCTGTAGAAGAGACAATCGTTCCTGGATTTGAAATGTGTATTTACCTCTATTTAAACTGATGTAGCGCCGGGCATGGTGTCACATACCTGTAATCTCAGTACTTGGGAGGCTGAGGCAGGAGGATTGCCCTGAGTTTGAGGTCAGCCTGGGTTACATCATGAGTTCAAGGCCAGCCTGAACTGCATAGTGAGACCCTGTCTCAAAAAAAAAAAAAACAAAGAAAAGAAAAAATAAATAGATGTAGATAGGTTTAACCATAAAATGATATGCATACTAATAGAAACTATGAAATAAAGAGACATATAATGAATAAAATACAAGAATAATTCATAATCCCACCTTTCATCAATAAGCAACATTAACATTTTGGTGTTCTTATTTTTTTCTTCTGAGAAGAGTCTATTCATTTTAGTTGTCCATTTTTGATTGAGTCTTTTATTTGGAGAAGTCATATATATATATATATATATATATATTTCTTTATATTTTCTAGATACTAGTCCTGTGTCTGGGGAATAGCTTGAAAAATTTTTTTCCTATTCGTCAGATTGTCTCTTCACTCTTTTGGTTGTTTCCTTTTCGGTGCAGAAACTTTTAATTTGATATGAGTCTATTTGATACTCAGTTTTACTTCATGTGTAAACAGGACTCTGTTCAGAAAGTCCTATGTCTTCAAGAGTTTCACCTATTCTGTCCTCCAGCAGATTGTTTCTGTTTTAATATTTAGATCTTTCATCCCCTTTAATTTTAATTTAGTCCATGGTGAAAGATATGAGTACAGTTTCATTCTTCTGCATATGGATCAACAGTTTTCCCAGCACCATTTATTACACTAGCTTTCCTCCAGTGTATGTTTTTGGCCTCTTTGTCAAACATTAGATAGCTGAATGTGCTTGGGGTTATTTCTGCATCCTCTATTCTGTCCACTAATCCACATGTCTATTTTGGGAGCACACTTTTAAAAGAAAAAAAGAAAAAAAAGATATCCCAAGACTGAAGAAGCTGAAGCAGGAGAATCTCAAGTTTGAGGCCAGCTATATAATGAGCTCAAGGCCATAGTGAGATCTTGTCTCAAAATTTTAAAAAAATCAAATACAAAAAAGCACTGAAAATATACTTTATATGCTTGGTCCATGGTCAGTGCTCAAACATTTTTGTTGAAAAAAAGAAAGAAGGAATGATTGTAGAAATGATTTTCCTAATGAAAACTGTTGGGAACCAATTCTCCCTGGGTCTCATGTTTTTTCCTTACTCCTTACAAAAATTAGCCCTGACAGATCTTGTTCTGGATTCTTTTCAAGGAT
Organism: Cuniculus paca; assembly: GCA_004365215.1. Taxonomy (NCBI): domain Eukaryota; kingdom Metazoa; phylum Chordata; class Mammalia; order Rodentia; family Cuniculidae; genus Cuniculus; species Cuniculus paca. The sequence goes on along the minus strand of RJWT010022650.1, from coordinate 15,178 downwards.
ATTTGTGTAGTGAAAGCTTTGGAATCTAGAATTAACATCTGTCAGGTGGAGGCTGGCTTTGTCTGTACAATAAAGATGCAGTAAGGTCTCTCTCTGAGACCCTTGACAGTTCTTGACAGAAATAACTGCTATCAACTGGGTGTATAATCAGACATTTTTTCTATACTGTATGTAAAAGGTGTTCATCACAATGATGCTAGAAAAGAATATCCCACTAGAATTTTCATTTAACCCTGTAAGCCAGGCATGGTGGCACACACCTGTAGTCCCAGCACTCTTGAGGCTGAGGCAGGAGAATCGCCTTGAGTTTGAGGCCAGCCTAGACTACACAGTGCATTCAAGGCCAGCCTGAGCTACATAGCAAGACTGTCTCAAAAAACAAAAAACAAAAAAAGAGAAACAACTTATATTACATATGTGCTCACTACAGCAGCACATATATATTAAATAATTCTCAGAAAACTTCACACATGGGGGTGTGTGGGGTGATCAGTCATCTTGTAGGTCTTCCATTTGAGGGGACAAACATCTATTTTCATCTCTTATATACTTACTAATAAACTTAATCAGTGGAACAAACTTACCTTCCTTGGGTTAGGTAAGCTTCGTGCTGTTAGCATTCCACATAAACCCTGCTTTCTCATTTTCACTGTAATTATTAGCACGTATGAATTGCACAAAAGAATGGGTTTCACTGTGGCATTTCCATAGATACATATAATGTGTTTTGATCTTATCTCGCCTGCCTATGAGCCTTTCTAACCTCCCTCCCTGCTTGCTACCTGGTGATCTTTTGGTTAATCACTCCTCTGGATTTTCTTTCCCCTTCCTGTCTTGAATTTAGATCAGGGATGGAGAACCTTTTAGAGCATTCACTGATACAAACAGCCCACTGCAGCGTGCATGCCATAGGTTCACCACCACTGATTTAGAGCCTGGATTCTAAAACAATATGAAATTTATTCCTAGTTAGGCATGGTGGCAACACTTGAGAGGCTGAGGCAGAAGGATCACTTTAAGTTTAAGGTCAACCTTGGCTACATAGTGAATCGAAGTCCAGCCCAAACTACACAGGGAGACTCTGTCTCAAAAACAAGCAGAGAAATTTATTTCTATTTTGTGGGTTTACAAGACATGCTACAGAATAATTGGGGTGAATACTATATTTTATACTTTTGTAGTATTAGTAAGTGTCTAGCACATAGTAGGTGCTCAATAAATTCTTACTGATTGACTGTATATTCTACAGTTGTTTTTGAATTATAAATTACAATACCAAAAATAAAAAATAAAAAAATAAATTACAATACCACTTACAAATAGATCTAAAAATCTATTTGTAGAGTCAAAAACAACAAACTACCAATAGTGAACAACAGCTGTAAATCATACCACTATCTTTGTTTTCGTGGAAAGTGTTATTTCACTAAGCAATCTTTCCATTTCTGACCACATATGCAGAAGATAATCACTATCAATAACACCATCTCCACACACAGAGAAATATTCCTTCAAAATGATTCGGAACTGAATTAGCATTTTTGCCTTTTTTCTACAGTTCCTGTTTTAGGCTGCTTCTAACGTGGCTCCCAATGAGTCCATCTCCTGATTTCACATCTCGTGTGATTTCCTCCCCTAAATATGTGGGCTGGAACCAGCGATGTGTTTTTAACGAATAGAATATGGCAAAGTAATAGAATATCACATCTGAGATTAAATTATGAAAAATTGTAACTTCCCTCTTTCTCTCATTCTCTGGCACCCTCTCACTTTCTCATTCTGATGAAGGAACAGAGGGTAGCTATGCATCACCAACCAGTGATGGCTGGGAGTTAAGGCACACCCCTGGAATATCAGCACCTGGGAGGCTGAGGCAGGAAGAGCTCGAGTTCAAGGCCAAACTGGGCTACACAGTAAGATCAAGGCCAGGCTGAACTACATAGTGATACCCTGGCTCAAATAACAAGAACAGCTGGAAGTGGTTGCACACATCTGTAATCCCAGCACTCAGGAAGGATGCTGAGTCAGGCGGATTGCCTTGAGTTCAAGACAGCCTGGGCTACATAGCAAGACCCTGCATTGAAAACAACAACAACAACAAATACAGCAATGAGGAACTGAGGCCCTCAATCCCGTAAAGCACTAAAGCCTGCCAACATTCACCACTCAGCCAACCCTTAAAATGACTGCAGCAGCAGCCACTACTGTGGACAAAGCCTTAGGAAGAACCAGAGCCAGAAAACCCAACTCAGCTCTGCCCACTTCCTTCCCAGAGCCTCTGCAAAGGAAGAATTGTTCTCTGCCTTCAGTCACTAAGTTTCAGAGTAATTTGTTACACAGCAATAGACTGCAAATACAAATTCTGTTTGATGAATATTAATTTAAACCACTTCTTATTTTACTCAAAGAAACTCAAAGCCTGCTTAGCATGTGCAAGGTCCAGAGTTCAATCCTTACACTGAAAAATAGAACAAAACAAAAAACAAACTAACAACAACAAAAAAAACTCGAAAGAAGGTACTGAGAAGCACGTAAGGAGACTTTTCTTTCTCCAGCTAAAGTAGTTATTGGCCATAAAAACCTGGATACTTGCCAAGTAATTGTATTATAATCTTGCTTCTGAGTTTAGAAATTAAACTTAAGGAACCGTTTCAGGTAATACTCTTTATTATTTAAAACCATGAGGTTTTATGACTTTTCACAAGTCATAAGTACCTAATCAGTACTCCACTGTGCTGGAAAATAATAAACTCGAATTTGGTAGTAACTCTGGCCACTTCTGGGCATTGATACTTTTTAGTTCACTTTATCAGGTTATCGATTTAAATAACCTCCTGGTATATATTTCATTAACCAGCCACGGCTTTGTGAGCATTCGGTTGTAAAAAATCATTTTGTTGATTCTCATAAATAATTGATTTAATAAAGTATTCTTAAACTCATGTAGATCTTTCTTTAGTAATTAGTCTTTAAAATCTTCCTCTATATGTTATATACTCTTTGGCATATATGACAGATTTCATAAGAAAAACAAGGATAAAAAGTAAAAAATCAGTGAGACATGGTGGCACACACCTGTAGTCCCAGCACTCAGGAAGCTGAGGCAGGAGGATCACCTTGATCATCTTCAAGGGTAGCCTGGCCATCCTGAACTACATAGTGAGATCCTGTCTCAGAAAACAAAAACAAAAATCAAACAAGATTTCTGCCCTTTACTTTTTAAGACTTTGGTAAAAAGCTCGTTTGTTCTGCTTTGTTTTCTGGTATTGGGGATTGAACCCAGAATCTTCACACTGAGCTACTTTCCCAGTTCTTTTTTTGAAGTATTTTTTGAGAACGGGTCTCACTAAATTGCTGAGTTGCACAGGCTAAACTCATGTGACCTCCTGCCTTAGCTTCTCAGAGTGTGGGATTTCAGGGGTGTATCACCACACCTGGTTTTAAAAGTTCCATTTTTTAAATATTGAAAATAATCATTGAAAAAAGAGTGCTTTCTAAACTTCCATTAAACCAATCATACATTTTAATTGTCTAAAAATTGGATAAGTTACTGATTTACTGAATATCAGCTCCTCGGGTCCTCTGTAGTCATTAATCACTTAGTTTTGAATGATAAAAGGTAGAAAAAATAAATTTGATGAGATGCCCATAGAAATCAGAAAAAGAGGAGTCGCACAGGCAGTTGCCTCTTGTTTCACCTCTGTAGACTTGAACACCTGCCCACAGGGGCTGAGGTTCCTTCTCGAACATTCAGTCAGACCCAGGGCTCCCACTGTGCCCGGTGTGACAAAACCTACTCTGCCTGCACCGGTACTCAGCTCTGAGCTGTAGCTGTTACTGTTCCGATCTAATGACATCAACCTGTGAGCCAGGACTAAATGCTGCCACTTCAAAGTTGGGAACGAGGTTTTTAACTTGTGACCCTATGAACGAATCTGCTTGCATTAGAAGTGAATGCTTCTGGAGCTTGTGTTTATTGAGCTTTTGTTAATTCAATGCATTTTTAAAGCTTTTATTTTCCTATTTTTGATTCCTTCCGCAAGTGTTTATATACTGTTTACTGTGTGTCCAGAACTGTTCTGGTCAGGAACGAAGCAGAAGTAAAAGCCAAGCTTGGAGTCCAAGTCCCATGTGGGAGAAGCATGGGAGTGAAGACACCGGAGCCAGAAGTCCTGTAACTGTAATTTCGACATGATGGGTTTCCATGACTCATGGTCTCTTTTTATCAATAGATCAGGTATATATTGCTGTGTATCTTGTAATATAGGTTTATAACGAAATGACAATGTAGCACTCATGTTTCTTTTTCTAAACATATCTTGGAGTGCGCGTTAAGGTACTGGGACTGAATTTCCTCTCCGGTCACTTTTTACTTTTTATTTTGAGAAGTTGCTAAACTGCCCGGGCTGGGGTTGAACTCACAGTCCTCCTGCCTCAGTGTTCTGGAGTGCTTGGATTACAGATGATCGCTGCCACATCCGGCTTCTAAGTATGTTTTGGCCTTAGGTGAAACCATACCACTACCATATGCATATGTCATATAATTAACATCTTAAATAATACCTTTGAAATTTCTCACGATAGATTGCACTGCACTAAAAATACACACTTAAACCGGGCGTGGTGGCGCACTCCTGTAATCCCAGCACTCGGGAGGCTGAGGGAGGAGGGTCGCTTTGAGTTCAAATCCAGCCTGGGCTACAAAGTGAGTCCAAGGTCAGCCTGAACTGCATAGTGAGACCCTGTCTCAAAAAGACTAAATAAATAAATAAATAAAAATACACACTTAGTACTATATGCATTACAACAGGAAAGGAGCCCCCAGAACCATGAGCCAAATCAAATTCTATTATTTATAATTTGGAAAATAAACAGGAAAATATTAACCTCATCATACATATGCTCCCATAAAAATTAATGCCACTGGGTTTTCTTTTTTTAATTAAAAGATGTAGCCTATAATTAAATACAAAAATAAACCTGATCTTTCAGTCTGTGAATATTTAGTGAAAATGATGAAATCGGCTGTCCCCTTGGAGGGCAGGAAGACCCAGGGAAGAGCGGTAAATACCAGGCGCGGATAGGGCCTGGCATTTAACAAGAGCACACTGGGGACAAAAAGAACTGTTCTTTGGTCTACGTAGTGTGTTTCACATGACAAGAATATGGCACAGCCTCAAACACAACTTGCCCTTCGTTACATGGAGTAGTCGCTTTCCCACGGATGGGACAAAATACCTGACCCCCACAACTTGAAGGAGCGACTTCTGAGTGGCCAGCAGTGGAAAGAGCTCACCCTGCCGCAGCCAGGAAGCACTCTGAGAAGAGGCGGGGCGGAGAAGCTACCCTTCCAGGCCGCGGTCCCAGTGAGCGCTCCCACTCCTAACGGCACACTCAGCCTTAGTATATCGATGAATGAATCCACGGATAAGCACAGCGCCCCGTGATCCAACCGCGTGCCAAAAGCCCACCACTGAACACGAGATTTGGGGGGGACATTTTAGACCTAAGCCACGAAAAGCACACACACACCAAATGCAGGATAGATAGATAGAGCATTGTATCTCCTTCTTCACGTAGCTCGGTGACAGTAACTTCCTGCATCTGCAAAACAAAACGAGGCTTCAGGTAAGAGACACAGTTATCCCTAGCCAAGCCCTCCTGATCAGAATAGGAGATGGCCTTGTCTGTTGCACGTAAGTGTCATAAAGGCCCTAAGCACATTTAAGCGGCTTGATACACAGTTCAATTTCTAGAAACTTAAAATAATCTGATATGTGTGAAATGATTTGTGTGTGACAGTTCACTACCGTGTCACTTTATGCGGGTGAAAAACCAGAAGCCACCTAAATGTCAAACAATAGGACTTATAAAGTATGAAGTATCCATGTTCTGGAATAGGCCATCAGGTATAAAAGAATATTTCAGGACATGAGCGAATATTCCAATATTCATATTGATCGGTTAAATAATGATGCTACAACGTGTTACACAGAGTAAGATCCCAGTTATATGTACTGCATGTATAAGTATATATAGGTGAAAATGTAGACAGTGTCAAAAAGGTATATGCCAAAATGCTAGCAGTGATTGTCTCCAGATGAGTATTTTTCATTTTTTCTAACTTTCTCTGCTTTTCTAGAGTAAGAAGCCTATAATCTCTTTAAAATCAGATTTTATTGGTACATTTTAGATATGCATAGTGATCACATTCATCCTAGAGAATTTGTATCTGTACATGATACAACTTGATTCTTTTTCCCCCACTCCCCTCCCCATTTACAAAAGCTTCGTTTCTATGTTTTCCTTCTTTTCTCATTTTTTTTTTACTTTTCCCTTCTTTCCTTTCCCCTTCCCCCTCCTCCCTCCCTAGTTCCCCTCCCCATTTGAACATTTTCTTCCCATTTCACAATATCTACTATACACTTTGGTCCTTATTTACAGTTTCAGTTTCTCACACCAGAGAAACAATGGGAAGGAAAAAAAAAGAAAAAGAAACAATGCAGTATTTATAGGTGAGTCTGATTTATTTCACTTAAGAGAATGGTCTTGAGGTGCATCCATTTACCTAGAAATGTCTCAAGAAGCTTGTGATCTTGTCATCAAAGAAAAAAATGAGAATTTTTGGTGCCAGGAATCACACCCAGGCCTCTCACTGCTAGGCAAGCACTCTGCAACTTTGCTACATCCCCACGTCCTATCAATTTCTACAAAGTCCTGGTTTGCTGCGATTTTATTATTTTCCTTTCGATTCCTCTGCCATTCCTTTCTGAGTCTGTTTCTTGTCTGTGCTTCTGTTTTATGGGTTGTCAATGTCTGATGTGTGTCAGTTTCACAGTTCCAGGATTATGAAGTTCCACTTTATCTCAGCGTACCAGTCTATTTAACAAGTCATTGCTGAATTAAATTGAATACATTTATCCTCACAGCCTCTGTGACAGAGTTGCAGGGTGGAACTCTCATGGAGATTTGAAGGGTATCTACTAACATTAATATGAAATATGAAAGCTAGACATGATACATTTGTTTTTTCACATTATGAAGACAACACAGCAGATCTGGAGGAGGTAGAAAACGTTTCAGAAATGAGTAGGGATGTCAAGAAGCCAGTTGAACATGCTACTTCAGAAGGGGGCCAAGGAGGTCCGGCAAAGAGAAGTCAGTGGTAGGTTCACTGGCTACTGTTGCAGAAAATAATTTCAGAATGTGTCAGTGGGAAGCACAATGCAGATGTATTCAGCAGAGCTGGATACAGTAGTGAGGCATGGATTCAGACTGGCACAGGAGAATGAAGCCAGCTACCGGGGCTTACCGAGATGGCAGACCTGATCTCAGTTCTGGTGTCCATAGCTCCAAGGAACTCCAGTGGCGTGAGGGGCAGGTGTGTCTGTGTGTGTCTGTGTGTGTCTGTGTGTTGGGGATGGGGGGGTGTGCTGACCTCAGCACACAGAGCTCTGCTTCTCCAGGACTGAGGCAACTGTGAAGACTTCTAGGCAGCGATCCAGAGGGGTCTGGAACTGGATGTTGGGAAAGCCAGCCACGGAAAAACCCTGAATGTTACTTTAGTTACTCTTAACTTGGTGTCTTCAGTCTTGAAGAAGATGAGATAAATTACGTAAAACTAGAGCAAGAAACCCTGTAATACAGATGTTCCCTGAGTGATTAGCATATCTCTCTGCACACAGAGAGCCAAGCAGCAGTCTGACCTGTGGTTGCAAGGTAGTAAGGGAGACAAAAATGGGGTTTCCCTGTCTCCTTTCTGCCCCTCCTTTTTTCTTCTATCCTGTCCTCCTGTGGCTGACGATGCTGCACTTTGACTTTAGAATATACTTGAGATGGTGGGCAGAGAAACTCTTCCTGACCTGCTTTCTGAAGAAGAAAACCTAAGGATCTAGAAAGCCTTTCTCTCTCATTCTCTCTCTCTCTTCTTCTTCTTCTTCTTCCCTTCCTCTCCTTTTTTTTTTTTTTTTTTTTTGTATTTTTTTTACCAATTGACTGGAACTTATTGTTTTATTTTATTTGAGACAGGGTCTCACTGTATAGTCCAGGCTGGCCTTGGACTCATGATCTTCCTGCTTCAGCCTCCCAAGTGCTGAGATTCCAAGCACGTGCCAGCGTGCCCAGCATTTGATAGATTTCTTTTTTTCTTGGCATCTGTAATGAGAAAACTTTTCTTTCTCCTTAGCCCAAAGGTGTTGAGGTCTCAAGCATGTGAATGAGGGGTGGCTGTTCTACGAGAGAAGGCAGCCCCCGAAAATCAAGAGCAAGACAATAGCAAATCCATCCGAGGTGGTGGCAGGGCTAGGTGCCCTACTACAAGAAATTAAAATATTAAAATGCTCGCTTATAGAAAAAATGACTAAAAAGATAAAAGGCACCGCCAACTAAGGGTAAACAAAAGCAGGGAGAGTTACTCCCACTTTCCACACAGGGCCACTAAGTTAATCTTCTGAAAGCCCAGCAGATAGAGCTTGGATACAACTGACACTGGCAAATATCCCTCATAAAAATGTAGACAGTGACAACTTTGGGTGGCCAATAGACTTAACAGTGATGGGAGCAGCTACCTCAAGGAAGAAACACGAAAGTGAAAGATTTTGTCGTTGTTGTTCGCTTATTTTGAGATAGGTTCTTGCTAAATTGCCCAAGCCGTCCTTCCTCAGACTTTCCATCCTCCCGCCTCAGCCTCCGGAGTAGCTGGAGTTTACAGGAGTGTGTCACTGCATTTGGCTTCAAAAAGATGAAAATTACACTCTTTCTATTCTGTGTGTGCTTTCCAGTAAGTCACATGTTTGTCAGACTGGCTTTTATTTAGAACCTAGATGATATTTATTTCCTACATTACGTGTCTCTCAATATACAGTAAACATACTTCTGTGCTTTGGCTAATTTAGTTAAGAATAAGCCCAAATCAGCATTTTTAATAACTATAGAGGACCAGACTGACAGAAACAGACTAACGTGTTCCAGCAGCCTTGCTCCGTCTGCTGTGACAAGCAGGAAGTTTCCGAGCGACCCTCCGCCTCTCAGGAAGTTTACGTCAAACTCCGTACTCACATCCTGCCGAACACAGTCTTCAGTTTTTTCCTGTTCTACGTACTCTGTAAATGAAACTGTTTGAGTAATCTGTCCTGAAACTGTTATGTATCTCTAAGTGACAAATGGAATATCTCCATGACTAATAATCACAGTTAAAGCGGTTTTTTTTTTTTTAGTATTAAGTGCCTTGTAATTAAAACTATTTATATCCCTACTCTGCATTCGTATTCATTTGATCTCTCCAGTAGGTCCTCGTGAAGCACATTCTGGTTCATTAATTATGCAGCTCGTACACGAAAACAAGCCAATAAAACCCTCCGTGGCGCATCCTGATGCTTCGCTCTTGCATTCGCTATGCCATCTCCAAGTGAGGGAGGTGACACTGCTGGCTCCAGGTCTTCAAGCGACTGGTTGTGTGGCTAAGTCCCTCAACCTGTAATTTTATCACCTGAAAACAGAAGGGACAGGCTAGACGACCTTTAGTACATCCCGTGTGTTTGTGCTTTGAGGAGCACCAGTCCTTGTCCTAGATACTATCAAGTCAACTTCTTAAAGTAAGAAAGAAAACAACGACCAAATTCTAAGTGTAAGCCACAGTATAAATATGGGGCATCTTCCCAGATGAATTGGTTAGGATTCTGTATGGTCACAAGTAATCAAAATCTGAATGGATCTGACTTAGAGAACAAGATGAATTCATTACAAGGACATAAATTAAACTGGACCTGAGACAGAAAGGTGAATGGTCAAGAGGACTGTCCTGCCTGGGCATGGTGACACCTGCATGTAATCCCAGAACTCTGGGAGGCTGAGGCAGGAAGATCACAAGTTGAAACCCAGCCTGAGCAATTTAGTAACTTAATGATATCCTGACTCAAAATAAAAAATACAAAGAGGGCTGGGATGTAGCTCGTTGCAAAGGCCCTGGGTCCAACCCCCAGGACTAGAAAAAAAGAAGACTCCCTCCCTTTGTACACCTGCTTCATTCATTCCACCTTCTCTCTGTCAGCCAGGTTCATCACACGATGCAAAACAAGATGCCCCTGTAATGCTTGAATTTACAAATCATAGTCCAAACATACGAGAGACACACTTTTTCAGTTCAAATGTGTGTTCCCAGGGACAGACGCCTATGCATGGACTGATCAATTGTCATCCAGACTGGGGACAATCTAGATTGAACATGACCACTTTCATCACAATCCCAAGGAAAAGGAAGAGGGAAACTTCTAGAAAAGAGTCTAAGTAGAAAATCCAAATAGATGTTTCTCAATAGCATTTTTCTTCAATTCAGAAGTAATTATAGATTCACAGGAAGTTGAAAACTTAGTAACACAGAAGTTCTGTGTATGTCATGTTTTTCCCCAATTACAGTAACTGTGGTACAGTATCGATTGGTATAATCCAGACTTTATTCACATTTCACCACCATTTATTCTCAGGTGTACGCATTTATATGTGTGTGTGAAATTCTCTGCATTCATCACATGTATAAATTTGTGTAATGAGCACCATAGTCAAGGGACAGAACTGTTCCATCATCGGGGTCCCCTGAGCTGCCCTTTTTCATTCAGACCTTTCTTCTGCTTTCACCCAAACTCCTGCCCACTGCTCATCACTATCTGTATAATTTTGTCCACCCCAAAAATGTTATGTAAGTAGAATGGTACAGTAGACAACCTTTGGAAATGGGCTTTTTTGCTCTGCAGTTTCCCTTTGGCTCTATCCCAGCTGTTGCAAGTGTAAGTAGTTCATTCCTTTTCACAGGTGAGTAGAATTCCATGGTACCAATAGGCAGTTTGTTTAACCATTCATCTACTAAAAGATATCTGACTTGTTTCCAATTTTTGGGAACTCAAGCTTCCACAAACATCTGTGTGAAATGTTCCACAAACATTTTTGTGTGAAAACAAGTTTTCGTTTCTCTGAGATAAATGCCAAGAGGACTGACTCCTGGTTCATATGCAAGTATATGCTTAGTTTTTAAAGAAAGTTGCAAATTGGTTTCCGAAGTGGCCACACCATTTTATATTCCCACCAGCAACATATGACAGATTTAATTTCTTTCTTTCTTCTTCTTCTTCTTCTTTTTTTTTTTTTTTTTGACAGGGTCTTGCTATGTAGCTCAGGCCAGCCTCGAGCTCAATATGTGGCCGAGGCTGCCCTTAAACTCAAGGCAATCCTCCTGCCTCAGCCTCCTGAGTGTCGGGATTACAGGACAGCACAATCACACTTGGCTTCAGATCCAGTTTTTTTTTTAACCTCACTTATTTGGCTCATTGCTCTTCTTAATTTTTGATATTCTAATAAACATGTAATGATATCCCATTGTGGTTTTAATTTATCGATTTAATGAATAAGGATGTGTTGAAAATCTTTTCATGTACTTATTTGCTATCTGTAGACCCTCTTGGTAAATGTCTGTTTGTGTCTTTTATTCATCACTCAATTCAATAGTAGTGTGAAATATTACTTCTATATTAAAATAAGCTTTTATGAGTAGAATGGGAACTTTTAATGATTTTTGGGCTAATTTTCATACTCTACCTACTGTAGCATGTTTTCCTTTTGTATTTTGGCATATGCTTAACTGAAGAATAGCAAACACACAGAAAAGCACACAGACTGCAAGCGATAAATTTTCAGGAAGTGAGGGAATTCGTGTAACCCAGTTCAACAAGCAGAAAGCCCGACCCGTGCACTCCTGGCATCGCTTCTGTCGGCTGAGAGTGAGGGGCACGTCAGGGCCTCTTGTACCTGCTTGCTTTTGCTATTATGTTTGTGAAATTTGTCTACATAGTTTTCTATAATTATATTTCACTCATTATTCCTGAGCTTAAGATTCTCTTAAAATGTTAGTGAGGTTACATGACACACAATAAACTGTATAATTTGATATGTTTGATGTATGTGTCCACCCATATCAATGCCACCATCAGGATCACTCATATTAACTACTTCCTCAAGACAGACCATGAGTTTTTCAAGAAAAAAATGGCACCTAAAAAAGATAGACATCCTTGGGCTGTTCTGGCTTCCATTTCCTTTGCTGGAGATTACAACAGGCGATATTTATTTTTCTATCGTTAAGAGGATTTCAGTGAGAAAGTTTTCACTACATATGCTTCATTTTAAGAAAAAAAATCTAGCTTTACAAGACCATAAATGTAAATAATTACTCTAAACTGCCTCTTAAAGTAGTTCCATGAGGTAATGTTATTTGTGACCGCCAAAAGTAAGAAATCCTGATATAAAAGAAAAATAAGAATTTATACATATGCTCACACACACCTGAACAAGACCAAATTTCTAGATTAACTAAAAGACATAAATCTCAACCATAGAAGCAATAATAGTATTTATAGTGCACTCAGTCGAAGATTGTTTGTTATATCTTTTTTAACGTAGCACTATATTTTTCTTGGATGTGCATACTATTTTTGTAGCTGTTCTAATGTACGATTCTTATTTGTTTCTCCCCAGCACTGGGAGCATGGGATGTAGCTCAGTGGCACAGCGCCTGCCTGACAAGCCCAAGGTCCTGAGTTGGATTCCCTGTACCCACCCCCCAAAAACAAAACAAAAAACGTGTAGCTATAAATGCCAGAGTTTTTAAAAAATATTTGCTTGGGGCTGGGGATTTAGCCCAGTGGGGTAAGCACCTGCCTGGGAAGTTGTGAGGTGGTGAGTTTGATCCTCGGTACCAAAAATAAATAAATAAAATAAAAAATATTTCCTTGTTAAAATATAAAGTATGCTATAAAACTGAACAAGAAAAGTTTTACAATCTAACCAAATGCAGAAACACCTACTTCCTAAAGTCTGAATAGTTTTCTATCTTTTTAAAGTCAATAGGTAATTATTAGAAATATCTAAGTTGGCATGGTCATGTATGCTTGTAGTTCCAGCACTCTGGGAAGCTGAGTCAGGAGGAGCATGAGCTTGAATCCTATCTGGGCAAGTTAGTCAGACCCTGTCTCAAAATTTAAAAAGAATAAAATATAAAAAGGGCTGGGGATGTAGGTCAATGGTAGAGCACCCCTGGATGTGATCCACAGTACCACAAGAAAGAGAGAGTTGAATATGGACTTGTGGTACAGGCCTACAGTCCCAGCACGCTGGGAGGCCAAGGCAGGAGGATCACAAGTTCATCCCCATCTTGGCAACTTATTGACTTACCAAGACCCTGTTTCAAAATACAGAATTTTTAAAACTTTTTGTTTCATTTTCTCAGACAGGGTCTTGCTGTGTAGTTCAGGCTAGTTTTGAACTCATTATGTAGCCTAGGCTGGCCTCAAATTTACAACATTCCTCCTGTCTCAGCCTCCAGAGTGCTGGGATTACAGGTGCACACCACCACACCCAGTCAAGAATATTTTTTAAAAGGACTCAATATGTAGTTTAGGGTGAAGACCCCAAGTTCAATCTCCAATACCACCATTACCAAAAACAAAAAGATACCACACTAAAAGTCTTTTATTTGGTTTCTTATCAAAGATCAAGTTCATAGATTATTAACATATCTATTGACATAACTTTTTAATTAATGCCATAAGTGGAAAATTAAAATATAAAAATAAGGCTTTTTAAATTTCTAATCTGATAAACCATGATAACTAAAAACCTATTAACCTTTGATATGTTGATTGAACATATCTCACATTGTATATTGGTAAATCTCTGGCTAATAGTACTCTATCTTTTTGAGACAGGGTCTTGCTGTACAGTTCAGGTTGGCCTTGAGCTCATTTTGTAGCCCAGGCTGGTCTCAAGCTTACAACGATCCTCCTGCCTCAGCTTTCAGAGTCCTGGAATCATAGGTGTGCACCACCATGCCTGGCTGCTGGCCAATAGTACTCTATCAAATAGCTCCATGTTTTTTATCAGTGGTGGCACACAGATCCCTCTCTGCCTGCATGCAGTGGTGACACCATGCAATGATGTCACTAGCCAAGACTCCTTAGCTGAGACTTGGCTGAGCTTTTGCATGGCTGGTCGGTTGCTAAGTATATTTGCTTGGACTGGCTGTGAGTTTTAATACATTCATTTTTATTAACAACATTTAGCTTTGAAAATGAAACAAAAAACATTTTAGCTTTGAGTTTTTTTTTGAAACATAGAAATTTAATACCTAAGATTTAGCAGAGATGTTCTAATTAAGAGACTGAGGTTCTTCTAATGTTGTGCTATACCACTGGCATATTTGAATCTGCAGCATCGTATGTAGTTGTTTGTGAAGAATTTATGAAAATAGAACAAGGATTTATATTTGTTTGAACTGACTGTGATTTTAGCAGAAGCTCGACAAAGTAGAAAATGCCCTCAGATGTGTTTTTCAGAGCAGGTCAAAAGCTGGTGGTCAGTGGGACATTCCTCCTTTGCTCTGGTAGTCAGCAAAGAGGAACCCAGCAGAGATCAGACTGTCAATTCAGGGGACATCTAACTCTTTAGTGTTAACTAATAATGTTAGCTATTTTCGATATACAAATAGATTTATATTGGGTGCTTCATTTAAAAAAATTATGTTTTTGTAGACTCTAAGTCTTTTTTTTATTAAATTAATTGGTACATGTTAGGTATATATAATGATCACATTCATCATAGGGAATTTGTACCTGTACATGATATGTCTTTTTTTCTTCAGATTTTATTGTTACACTTTAGATATACATAATGATCATATTCATCATAGAGAATTTATACCTGTACATGGATATGAGTTGATTCTTTTTTTCCCCATTCCCCTACATTCCCTTTAACCCCTCCTCACCTCCCCGTTTACAAAAGCTTTGTTTCAATGTTTTTTTCTCCTTTATTTTTCCCTTCTTTCCTTTCCCCTTCCCCCTGCCCTTGTTCCCCTCCCCATGTGAACAATTTCTGCCTATTTCACAATATCTCTTGTGCAAAAGCGTTTTAAGATGAGTTTTAAGATGAGATGTTGATTCTTTGTGACAGTTCCTGTGCAATTAGGGTTTTATTAAGTCTTTGCCTACACCAATGTCTTCAAGAGTTCTACCTATTCTATCTTCCAGCAGATTTAGTGTTTCTGTTTTAATATTTAGGTCTTTGATCTATTTCTATTTTATTTTAGTGCATGGTGAAACATACGGGTCTAGTTTTAATCTCTGGCATGTGGAAA
>RJWT010022649.1:0-17108 GCA_004365215.1 Cuniculus paca | reverse complement strand
AGATGAAGGATTTGAACCCAGAGCTGCCTGCTACCCAATGGCCAGTGCTTCCCATCCCAGCCAGCTGTTGCAGTGACTGGAGCTCACAAAGGCCCAGGAACCCCAAGTCAGCAGTGAAGCCACTGGGGAAACAAGAGATTCTGCTGGGTTCCCTAAGGCTCAAGTGTCCCTTTTGTGGACAGTTCACATGACCCTCAAGATGTGTCCTTGGTACCAGAGCATCCAATATCATTTTCTCACTTCCACCTCTCCCTTTCAATTTAATTTAGTGCTATTAAAATTGTCCAGAATTATCTAACAGTCTGTCCTCAACAATGCTTTTAGCATCCAAAATTAGAAAACTTACATTGCAAATTAAGTTGCCCTTGAATTATACTTAACCAAATAATGGGCTTATTTCAGTAAAGAGCTGAAAGAGCTTATGCTCAAAATGACATTCATTTATTTATTTATTTATTTATTTAAAGGGTTCCTCTCATTCAAATTAAGTTTGATTGTCCTCAATTCTCTCAGCTTGAGCCATAAAGATAATTCCTTGGAGAGATAAAAAGAATCAACCTCTCCTGACATAACCAAGCTCCCTTTTAAAACAAGCAATAAAAAGCCACTTCAGGTCTAATCTCCCTGACTCAGCCAAAATAATAATAATAATAATAATAATAATAATAATAATAATAAAATTAGAGGGTAATATCTGCAATCAGGAGTGAGAGCGAACCCTCTGTTCTCTAGTTTAAAAGAAGAAGTTCAGATTTGGAACCATATTTCTTCTCCATTGGGAAGGATGGCCCCAGCAATGCCATGTAACATGAGAAAGCAGAGGAAGTTAAAGGGTGGGGAAAAATCTCAGTCAACTAGTGAATAGAATCAAGAACAAACTCTTGAATGAACAAGACCTCAGAGAAATGCTTTTGCTGAGAAGATTAAGAACGTTTGTAGAGGAGATTCCATCAGGGCAGCTGTACATAATGACATGCAATGAGAAATGCAAGGATCAAGAAGCCTGGAAACCAAAGAAAGTCAGACAAAGGAAGTAAAACCAAAGGAAAAACCCACCTGATCACATCCAGCTCCAGAAAGACAAGCTGGGCTGCCCTTACACCCCAAGTTCAGCAAACATGCCACGTAGGGAGAGGATTTAACACTCTGAGGGAAGAAGCTAGCACCTCGGGGGCAGCCAGCCTGCAGGGGTCAGCTCCTAACCTTCCATTCCTCCCAACAGGGAAAAGGAACTCAGAAAATGAGATATTGCAGGACACCAGAGACACTGAAACCCAGTGAGCGGTGACTGAGATACAACCAGTGGGCCCATGGAAAAACTGAATACAAGGGCAAAGTCCTATTTGTGTGTAAGAAAACCATAGCTTGGACAGCAGGACAGCAGGCAGTGGCTATGGATGGTGAAAAGCAACTGAAATGGCCTTGAAATAGGCAGCATTCATGTTCCCCTAAACAATGGGAGTGCTGTGCCTGTAGAATATCTTGTCTATTGCTCACCACCCTAATGTTTAGCACCTGTTCTGAGCCCTACGGCACCATGGAGTACAAGGGCTAGATCATGATACAGTGGAGACTAGAGAGCTAGATATCATGGGCAAAGAGCCAGAGAACAGCAGCCGAGCCAGAGGGTATTCTGCTGGGTGCTTACCCCGAACTGTGTAGAAAGAGAACTTGAAAGTAACTGCAGGGTTTACAGCACAGGAAGGACAGAAGACAAAAGAGGGCCCTTGCAGAATTCAGTGAAAAGCTAGGTGCTGTCCTTGCCACACTGCTCCCTGCCCCCTCCCACTTAATTGAAGGAGTCTAATCCCAAGACAAAGGCAAGGACCTCCAGTCAGCCATGCCCACAGAAGCGAAACTGAAGATGAGCAGAAGAGAGCCTACAGCAGGGAGGTAGGAACAACAGTCTATCTAGAATACCAAGACCCTTCACTCACAGACAGGCAGTTGGACAAATTATAGGAGGGGACCAGTGACTTGCAGGAGCAGGGTGTGGATTGAGTAGGGTGAGAAGAAAAAGTATCTTGTTGACACGGAAATGCTTTGTGGAAAGCAGAGGTGCAGAAAACAGACAGATCCAGAAATCCATCCAGGCTTAATTCCAGCACTTGGGAGGCTGAGGCAGGAGGATCACTGTGAGTCCGAGGCTAGCACGGGATACAGAGTGAGTTCAAGACCAGCCTGGACTACTTACCGAGATTCTGTTTCAAGAACAGAAAAAAAAAAAAATCCAAAGAAAAAAATCTGTCTAGACCCTACAAGTCAAAGCTTCTCCATTTGTGAACACAAGGGTAAGAGCTCACTGGTTGAATTCAGATTGCAGTATAAATAGGACTATGAGTATGATGTAATTTTACGTTGTTAACATTTTTTCTTTTTCTTAGTGGTGGTTGTTGGGTTTTGTTTTTTTCTCTCTGATTCTTTTATCTTCTTTCTTTTCCTTTCCTCTTTTCATCTAACATATATATGAGATATGTCTGTACATGGGAAAAAGAGCGTATGAACTAACCTATATTTTAAATAGTACCTTTCATGGGCAAGTCAGGGCACTCCTTACCAAAACTGTGTACAGAGAACTCAAACACACACTATCAGCATATTAATAATGGGTTCCAACCTTTCCATACCTTCCCCAATCTCCAATTATACTCCCCATCCTCCAAGTGTCTTCTCTTGCCCCCACAAATAATTCTCTCAAACTCCTTCTCCACTAGTTACAAGAATAGTATCAATGAAGGTTGATCTCATCTCTTTCTTTCATTTGTTATCTATTCCTTCTGATCTACCCCTTTCATTTTTCTCTTCCCTTTCTCCCCCCTCACCCACTACATCTCAGTCTGCCTGTCAGTAGTAGTATATCATAGTCTTTATACATCATTGAAAAAAGGGTAAACTTGCTAAAATAAAACACACAAGATTTAATGTACATGATCAATAATGGTTGATGTTGATATAACCAGTAGAAATTTTCTCCTTGCAATGCAGTTACCAGGCCTGATCCTATTAAAATGAGTAGGTTGAAAAGCTATGTAAATACCAGAGCACAATCAAAGCCAAGGTTACATTACTGGGAAGCAGATACTAACTAAAGAACCCAACAAACTAGCAATGGATCTTTCCACTCTAATTGATCCTATACCTTCAGTACACACACAGATACACACACACACCACAAGAAACGTGAGAAAATGACAATAAAATGCCTCTAAAAGTTCTTAACTACCCCAAAGCTTATTCAAGGGTCATTAATGAGAAGGAAGTAAAACACCAAACAGCTGAAACAAACAAACAGATCAGTGAGACATTCATCGAGATCAAAGATGATGTAACTAAACAGATAATGGACTTAATTGATAACAGGATCAGAAAACTTAAGACCCAAATAAAAGGCCAAGTGAAGTAACCAAGACAATACAAGATATGAATGACCAGTTTAGGTATCAAACAGAAATACAGGATATAAATTCTATTAAACGTATGGGCAACAGAATGACCAATGTGAAGAGAAAGTGTCATAACTAGAAAATAGGGTTGAAACAGGAGACTATATACTCAGATACACCTTAAGAATAACAAGAGATGGTGGAAATGATCAAACAGCTGCTAGATAACTCAAAAAGACAAACCTAAGGATAAAAGGAATTACAGAAAAATTATAGGTGCACAAAAGGTACAAAACCTCTATTTATAGAAATCATAGCAGGAAAGTTTCCAAATATATGGAAGGATAACATACAGATAAATGAGGCATATAGAACTCCAAATAGCCACAACCAAAAAAGAACCTCTCCATGACACATCATAGTTAAAATCCAAGAAGTCCAACACAAGGACAGAATTTTAAGAGCTGCTAGAAAAAGGAATTAATTAATTTATAAAGGTAAACCTCATAGAATTATGACAGATTTTTCAACACAAACTTTAAAGGCTAGGAGAGCCTTTCATAGCAGAGTGAAGTTTTTTAAGACCTAAAAGAAAACAACTTTCAACCCAGATTAACAGACTTTCCATGACACCTTAAGAAATTCATGTCTGCCAAATCAGCACTACAAAGAGTACTCAGGATATCCTAGACAGAGATAATAAAGTGAACAACACCAAAGAGCCTAGTGAATGAATATATCAAGCAAGGTAAGCAGTCAAGCAAAAGGGAAAAATAAAGGAATTCACAAAATAAAAATAATTGAATAACAGGAATCAGTCAGTATCTTTCAGGAGTAACACTCAATGTAAATTATCTTGATTTCTTAATCAAAATACACAGATTGGCAGAATGGTTCAAAAAACAAAACATAATTGAATGTAGTATACAAGAGACACTTGTGATCCAGAGGGAAGCTCACAGACTAAAAATCAAAGGATGGAAACAAAATTCCATGTAACAGTCTAGATGTCACCCCAAAGCTTCATAAAGTCTTAGGTGGGGCTTTTTCAGAGATGGCTGGATCTATAGTATGTGATGCTGGAATTGATTCATGGTGCAAGGCTAGGATCAAGAGCACTAGGATTAAAGGTGTGTGTGCTATCTGCCCTAGGTAGTGTGGATAAGATATAAGGGATAGAAAGAGCTGCTGTCATTTCTTGCTTGTTTTGCTACCTTTTGCTCACCATGAACTGTTTCTCCTCTGTAATGCTTGTCTGTCATGTCACCCTACCTTTGAGCCAGCTGATTAAGGACTGAAACCTCTACAAACTGTGAGCTAAAATAAACCTTTTCCCCTTTAACTTTGAGAGTTGGGCATTTTGTCTCAGCAATGAGAAAAGTAACTAAGACAAATGGGAACCCCAAACCAAGCAGGAATAGCCATCCTATTCTCAGACAAAGTAGATTTCAACCCAAAACTTATTAGAAGAGATAAAGAAGGTCACTGCATTCAACAAAGACAAAATAAAGAAAAAGAAAGAAAGAGAGAAAGAGAGAAAGAGAAAGAAAGAGAGAAAGAGAAAGAGAGAAAATTCAAAAAATTCGTCTGGAACCAGAAGAGACCCAGAAGAGCAAAGGTAATCTTGGGCAACAAACACATTACAGGTGGCATCAAAATTCCTGACCCAAAATTATACTATAAAGCTACTGTGATAAAAACAGTGTGGTACTGGCAAAAAAACAGACCCAAAGATCAATGGAACAGATTAGAAGATGCAGAAACAACTCCAGACACATTAAAACCCACCTTATCTTTGACAAAGGTGCCAAACACATTCACTAGAAGAAAGATAGCCTCTTTAATAAATGGTGCTCGAAAAACTGGCTCTGTGCATGCCGAAGATTAAAGATGGACCTGTATCTTTCATCATGGACTAAACTAAATTTGGAATGGACCAAAGATCTAAATATTAAAACAGAAAAAAAAATTCTTCTGGAAGATAGAGTAGGTAAAATTCTTGAAGACACTGATGTAGGCAAAGACTTTATGAACAAAACCCTGATTACACAGAAACTGCCATGAAGAATCAACAAATGGGATCTCATTTTATTAAAAAGCTTTTGCACAGCAAAAGAAACCACCAACAAAGTGAAAACCCAACCCACAGTGTGGGAGAAAATGTTTGCCAGCTGTTCCTCAAAGGATTGCTATTGAGACCATATAAAGAACTCAAAAAAAAATCAGTCAACCCAAATTTAAAGACGCAATCTAAAAATGAGCATCTGAGATGAATACACACTTCTCGGATGAAGAAATACAAACAACAAATAAATATGTGAAAAAATGTTCAACACCACTGGTCATTCAAGAGATGCAAATTAAAACAACACTGAGATTCTACCTCACCCCGGAAAGAATGGCTATCATCAAGAAATCAACCAATAACAAAAGCTGGAGGGGCTGTAAGGAAAAAGGAACCTTTCACCACTGTTGGTGAAAGTGTAGACTGGTACAACCACTATGGGAATCAGTGTGGAGAGTTCTCAAAAAACTACGACTGGAGGTCCCATTTGACCCAGCTATTCCCCTTCTGGGTATCTTCACAGAAGAATTAAAAACATCACACCATAGCAATATATGTGTACACATGTTTATAGCAGCACAATTTGTAATAGCTAGATCTTGGAAACAACCTAAATACTCATCAACTGAGGAATGGATAAAAAAAGATGTGGTATTTTTATACAATGAAGTACTACTCAGTCACAAAGAATGACAAACTTGAGATTTTTATAGGAAAATGGATACAACTTGAGACCATACTCATAAGTTAAATAAATCAGACACATATGTGTAAACATCATACTGTCTTACTAGTGTGAGAAGCTGAAACTATATATAAAAGATAGTTAAGATAATTATACTACTGATTTCTCTGAGCTCATTGAAGAGAAAGGTTTGTGTTAGTATTGTTCAGACAATTACATGCAGATGTCTTGTACTCTGAATAACTGATTTGAAGATAATGATATGCAATGCATATACCATTGTTACCCCCTAATTATCGTGTTTTGAAATTTCGTTTTATTTTTTTCTCTTTAAAATAAAATTTTAAAAAAATAGGAAAAAAAAAAAAGAAAAAAAGAAAACCATAGGCTCTAAAAACATACATTGAAGAGAACATTAGAAAGACAGTCTGTTTTTGTGTAGGAAAAACTAAAACCATCAAATGACCATATTACTGAAAAATGACATACACATTCATCGCAATACAAGTCCATCAAAATACCATCACAGAACTAGGAAAAATAATTCTAAACTTTGCTGTATATGAAAACGCAAGACACCAGAACAGCCAAAACAATCCTAGGCAACAAAAGCAAGGCAGAAGGAATTATAATCTTGGACTTCAAATTATACTACAAAGTAACAGTAATAAATATAGCATGATATTGGCACATAACAGACATACCAATCAGTGGAATAGAATAAAGGATGCTGAAACAACTCCAAATACCTGCAGCCAGCTGACTTTTGACAACGGGGACAGTAATATAGGCTGTAGAAAGATACCCTCTTTAACAAACGGTGCTGTGGAAACTGGTTAACTATGTGTGAAAGAATGAATCTTGATCCGTATCTCTCGCTCTATTCTAAACTCAAAGTGGATCAAAGATCTATATAAAAAACAGACACATTGGAAGAAAAAAATTGGCAAAACTTTTTTTTATTTTAAAGAGAATAGAAGAAAACAAAAAACAAAAAACAAAACAGAGTTAAACATAACAAAGCATTTCAGAACAGAACACTCACTACAAGCAATATAGGTCTTCAAAACATAACAACAGGAGATTAACAATGGCTACCCTAGTGTCTCTTGTTTTCTTCAAAATAGTTGTTCATATAAATTTAATTTATTTTTTCAGCACCGGGTATTGAACTCATGACCTCACACTTGCCAAGTACATGCTTAGGCCACTAAGCCAAATCCCCTGGCCCTTTGGTAAAACTTTTAAAGACAGGTATAGACAAAGACTTCCTGAACAGAACCCCAATAGCACAAGAAATAATACTAAGAATCAAATATTGGAATTATACAAAATTAAAAAAACTTCTGCATAGCAAAGGAAACAACAGAGTGAAGAGACAATCTATGGAATGGGAAAAATATTTTACTAGCTATTCCTCAAAGAACTAACATCTAGAATGTATAAAAAATTCAAAAAAATTAGACCACCAAAACTAAAAGACTGAATTAAAAAAAAATCAGCCATTGAAACAGACACTTCGCAGAAGAAGAAACATAAACGGATAAATAAATACATGCAAAAATGTTCAGCATCATCAGCCATTAGAGAAATGCAAATCAAAACAACACTGAGATTCCTCCTTATTATAGTAAGAATGACCATTATCAAGGACTCACTAAACAAGAAATGCTGGTGAGGCTATGGGGAAAAATGAAGCATTACATATTGCTCGTGGGAATGTAAACTAGTATAACCACTTTGGAAATCACATGAAGATGTCTCAAAAGAACTAAAAATAGAAATCCTTTTTGACCCAGATATCCTTATCCTTGATATCTTCCCAGAAGAGTAAAGTCATCCTACTATAGTGATACATATATATTCACACTACAGCAGTATGACTCATAGTAACTAAGTCATGGAAGTTGCCTACATGTCTATCAACAGATAAAAGAATGACTATGACACCTACATACAGTAGAGGACTTCTCAGCCAAAAAGGAGAATAAATTTGAGTCCTTTGTAGGAAAATGAATGGATCTTCAGAATATAATGCTAAGGCAAATAAGTCAGTCACCAAAGGTTAAATTTCATGTGGCCTCTCTAACACGAGAGACCCAAAATATAAACTACTTAACCATGTTAAGAAACAGTGAGGTTGCCGGGGATACAGCTCAAGCAGGTGAGCGTGAGGTCCTGAGTTCGGTAACTGGGGAAGGAAGGAAGGAAGGAAGGAAGGAAGGAAGGAAGGAAGGAAGGGAGGGAGGGAGGGAGGGAGGGAGGGAGGGAGGGACAGATAGACACTCTAGAGATGGGAAAGGGATATAAGGAAGGAGGAAGAGGAAAGGCAAGAGGAAGTAAAAATGATCAAGATGTGAAATATATTTATCAAACTCCAAGCTCAATGTAAACACTATGCAATGCAAATATGTACTAAAAAAAAGAAAAGAATATTTGTAGAGCTCCCACTGACTCCCTCTCACGTTTTACCTAACAATACAAAACAAATCCACACCTTCCCCATCCTCAGGAGAGTGGGTTCTCACCCTAACTTTTGGAAGCACGATGTCTAATCTAGACTATGCACAGGGCCAGAATGGTGCCAAAGGCTCTGTTCAGAGTGTCCACACAGACCTGACATGCAGCTGGACATCTGCATTAAAAAGGAGGCCTGAGTAGACCTGGGTTCAAATTACAGTTCCACTTCTGACTAGCCTATTGATTATGGGCAAGTTAATTCACCTCTTCAAGTCTCAATTCTCCACCTGGAAAATGAGGGTGGGACTGACAGCTATGTCCCAGGGCTGGGGGTAGAACTCAGCGATTATGTACAGAACGACGTTCTGTATACATTCTGTGTATGTATTAACACGTCTAACTGCAAAGTGTTGAATGTTTTAAAGCCTCTCTCTCCCTCCCTTTTTCTCTCCCTCCCTTTCTCATGCGCGCACGCACATGCGCACACATGCACATACATGCACACACACACGAGGTGAGGAAATAAAAGACACAAGAGAGAGAATGAAGATTTAAAAGCTTATTTTGAGTGGGTGGGAGTCCCAGATCTGGTTTAAGGCCTGCCAATCATAGGCACAGGCTCTTCTAGCCAAAGCACATGGATCACAGGCCAGCACAGTGAAAGGGTATGGCTGATGGCTAATGCAGAGGAAAGGCCTGGCTTTGTACCTAAGCTCTCTCCTTTCTGGCTGAGGGGATGCTACCCAACCTGGAGACTCATCTTCATCTGTAGAATGGAGATGAGGCCAGTCTCACTGGGTGAGGTGCTAATTCTTGCCTTTGCCTAGCAGGCAGTAAGCAATGATAGTTGTTAATATGGCAACCCCTTTCGCCTTCATCATCCACTGCCTTTGTGTACATGAACTTACCTATTACAGAATTAGGGGTAATTATAGGATGTGCAATCATGAAATTAAAGCAGGTAATTACCATGCCTAATTAATTGTCAAATGCTAGGCAGATGAAGAAACACAAATATAAAGCACAGTCTGTTGACTGGGCAGCTAAGCATCTCCTTTGCTAGCAGAAAGCTCAATGAAAACAGCAGAGTTCAGTAACAAGAAGTTGTTAGGCAGGCTTTTAAGCACTGAAACAAAACCCAGAAGTGCAGCTTGCACCTCTGACTTACAACAAGCTACGTGCCCCTTTGGCCTGGGAGGAGCTGGGTGCAGGCAGGAAGCAGGGACATTTATAGAGCCCTGTTATATAACCTATGGGGATCCTGGACCAGAGTGCTATTTAGGAGGAGGAGGAGGAGCTCATAAGGGATACTGGATGAATGCTGTAAACCTCTACAAGGACCAGACCCCACAAAAAAACACTATGATGAAAGTGCCAGAAGTACTCACAAATACTCATTTCTACACCATTGGTTTGGACCAAAATGTCAGGCTTCCCTGGCTTATTAAACATGCATCAAACATCTCCTGTTCCATTTCCAGGTTCATGTAACTTTTGCAAGATCCTACCCTTTGGAGTAGAATGCTTCATTTGCATGTTGCGATAGTTACTAGTCAAAGCCAGTATTACCTGTCACTTTATTGGACTCATGGATGATGAGGTATAACTTAAAAGTACTTTGTGCATGCCAGACATTTTATATAAAAATGTCCCCAAAGTCCTGCAGTTTTATATGCCTTAAACAGCATCATGGAATAAATAAGCAACATGCCCACCATGACCTGGCAAGCAAGCAGAGACGCAGAGGGGGCCTTTGGTTGATGCTATACCCAAAGCCAAGCTGCACTTTCTTCATCTCAGAGAAAAACAAGTACTGTGAACATCCCGGGTGCTGACACCCTTTATGAGGACTGTTAAATGCAAAGACTGTCTGATAACATTGGATAACAAAGAATCTTTTTTAATGGCTTTAGGCTCCTAATTCATTTTGCTTCCTTAATAGCCAGAGAGCGAAATGACTTGTGTTATGGTTCGCAGCCTATGTTAATGTATCCTAGCAAAACTTTCCTTTTAATGAAATGGCTTCATGTGTTATTAACTATAAGTGTCCTCAGTGCTAGAACAAAATGCCTGAATTACTATATGACCATGCTGATGGAGTGACATTACTGCAGCCAATGCCCAGAGTAAGATGAACAACTTAGGCGAAGAAAAATGACTTTGCAGTTCACTGGGTTTTGTAAATGAGGCAGACAAGTAAAAGAGGAAATGTGTTTTTACTAAGAATTGCCAGGACAACCCCCACAGGATACAGAATGAAGGTTCAGAAGTGACAGAGATCCTGCATAGTCACTGCTCTACCTGGAATAGCAATGCCACAATCATCTGCAAGGCTGACGCGCAGACATTCGCATGCAGGGAGAACCGTAGTACACAGCTCTGTTCACCACATCCAGCCTAAGCTCTGCTGTTCCTGTACATTCAACACCAACCTGGATGCTTCTCAAAATGGCACAGCCAGTGGTACTCACAGACCAAAGACCTGCCTCCTGGAGTTTATTAGTTAGCCCTGGAATGACTCCTACCTGATGCAAGTAATCACAACCGGGAACACTTAATTTCAAATGGTGATTAAGAGGTGTGGAAAACGAACAAGGTTCTTTCTGCTGTATTAGGCCTGCGTGTAAGGGAGGGTTAGCTAAGCAGGAATATTTGATGTGGAAAAAGAAAACTGAAGAAAGGGTAAAGAAAATATGGTAGGTGAATATATATATATATATATATATATATATATATATATATATATATGAATAACATACATGAATTTTATATGAATAATATATATTTGAATTTTACTCATTGCTCAGGCATAAGAGGATTATGCTATCTGAGGCAACACATATGCACCTGGAGGATGCTGTGTTAAGTAAAACAAGCTAGACATAGAAAGGCATATACTATATAATCTTATGGATAGAACCTAAAAAAGTTCAACCTACAGAAGCAGAATAAAAAGGAGAATGCCAGACGCTGTGGTGGGGATGGAATGAAGTGCGACAAGGGCTGTTGGTTGAGTACTAACTTTCAGTTGTAAGATAATCTTTGACCATCTAATGTACACACTATAGTTAATAATACTGTATTGTATCCTTGAAATTCATAAGACAGCAGATTCTAAATGTCCTCCTCACTCTCAAACATGCAAAATGCTATCTATGGGTGGTGGTGGATATGTTAACTTGATTGTGATAGTGATTCTACAATTCATATACCTATGAAATCTTTGTTTTTCATTTTTGAATATATACAATTTTGTCAATTAAATGTTTTTAAAAGAATTAAAAATTAGCACTGGGCCTGGTGGCACACTCCGGTAATCCCTGCATTTGGGAGGCCGAGGCAGGAGGAAGTGAGTTCGAGATTAGCCTGGGTTATAAACTGAGCTCAAGGCCAGCCTGAACTGCATAGCAAGACCCTGTCTCAAAAAGAGAACAAACAAACAAACAACAAAAAAAAAACCCACACCAAAAAAACCCATTCAATTAAAAATTAAAACTGTAAGAGATGATGGAGGAAAAACTCTAATCTGGTCTCAGCAGTACTGGGGGAACATGAGGAACAGACCCAGCTGCCATACTTGAGCTTGAAGAGCAAAGTGAAGAAATCACTTCAATTCCCACCCTTTTCCCAAGTCAGAGGGACAATGACAATCAGTGGGTGGCTGTGCCCAGAAACCGGGTGTGCTGACGAGGATCGTCTTCAGCTTGGGCATAGCAGAAAGGGCCCCAGAGAGAATCACAAGGGGCAGATCCCTGAGGACACATGAGCCAGCTCCTGGGAGACTCAGAATAGCTGGAGCCCTTTTGATGGGAGCTAATTACTGGCAATCAAGCTGCTGGAGGCTCCAATGATCATGTTTGGGGAACTGAAAAGGAAATATGACTTCATCCTGCTGTCACATGTTGCACCCTCGGTATTTGAGTCATGCACGCTACACCCCTTTGCCATGTTCATTGTGAGAGACGTTCACTTGCTAGACACTGGCTGATCTGTTTGTAGAACTGATGTTAAGCATAGTTTGAGATTTCACTGAGAAGACAGAAAAGGATTCTGGATCTCTCTTCAGAGATGTAAATACCAGCCAACTCTTCCTGGAGTGGGAGACAGACAGTGGGAGCAGAGGCTAGACCTCTATTTATCCTGAAAAAAATGTAATCTAGGGACCACTTATGATACACTGGTAAGCATGAGTCCCATCATGTGTGTAATTGTAGCCCAGAAATAAGACCAGGAAACAAATCAAACCATCAACAATGTTGTTTCTGAATGTTGGTAGATTTTTATGTCCTTCTGTGTGTTTTTTAAATTTTTGAAATCACTTTTCTCTATTCAATATTGACTCTGGAAACAGAAAAATTGAATGATATTTGCCAAGTAAGTGGGCCTCCTAGCCAGCACCATGATGACAATGCATGTCTGAGCCTCCTTTTCTTCAAATGTAATTGCATGGATGTTAAAATTTAGAGATGTTTGAGCAGGTCTGACCATATCCCAAAAATGAAAAGAGCATCTCTGTCATCTAGGAACGAAGAGGCAATATTGGAGAGTGAATGGGGGATGCAGAGTTGACCACAGACAAGGCCTGAGGGAGAGAGATTGTCAGGGACTACACGGTCCCTTCCTGGCTTGAGCCCTGGCTCTGAATGTCCATGACACTGACTTCTGAGCTTGCATAACTTTTTCAACTGGAAGAAATTTAAAGAAAACCCTCCTGGACAATCTGATGTTACAAACTGTTTTCAGTCCCAAAGAGAACTGCTATGATGGATGGTACGTTACTTTCACCATGCATCTCTGGAGCCAAAAAGCCTTGAAACAGCAAGAAACAAGTTTCAATGATAGCTTATGTTTCTCTTTGCCTTGGAGAAAGGGAGCAAAGGGCCATGGTAAGAAAACACTCCTCAACCCTCAATCACAGTAACAGAAGAAGCCAACCCACCTCTGACCATGTCCTGGTAGGCCAGCAGAGCTGCATGTTCACGTGTATCTGACTCAGTTCACCCAGGGTTTACTGAGCAACTACTACATGCTCAGACTAGGACTTGTACTGGCCAAGAGGACATGCATGCAGCTGGACTGACAGTATGGCACAAGCTTGGGGCTACGGCTGCCTGGAGTCAGATCTTGATTTCATATTCTTAAAAGATTTGATACTCTTATAAAAACTGCATAAGTACTTCACTGAACCTCTCCATGTTTCTCTGTGTCTTGACGTAAAATGAGGGCATCTGCTTTCTAGGAGTGCATTTAAAATCAACATCTTTGCTTGGCATGCAGATGCTTAAACATTAGCTATTAGTAAAAGTTCTGTGTCTAAATAGTTCACATGCTGGTGAGGCACGCAGACAGACAAAAGGTAGGCCCAGCAAGTTAAAACAGACAGCAGCTTAGGAGGCCCATACATGAGCAGAGGCAACAGGCGTGCAGGGGAGAGCCCACTAGGGAAGGTTTCCTGGAAGAGGCCACGTGTCTGCCAAGCCCTGAGGCAAGATGAGGAACTGGATGGGGGGCAGGCAGGTGACCAGAGGGCATGGTGGGCCAAAGCTGTAGGAGGGGTTGTCTGCAGGATTACATGTATACCTTCCCAGACCAAACATTCTTGAGGACAAGGGATTAGTAAGAATAAAATTGCTCTAAGAAATGGCAGAACACTAAACTTTGAAGACACCAGAGAAACTACCTCAAAAGATGGTTTCAGGGCTTTCACTTCTAGAGGCAGAGCTCCTGCCGCAGGGCACAGCTGTGCTGCTGCACTTGGCCTCTGAGACATGGGCTGGGTGATGAAGTACTAGGCCACCATGCAGCTCTCTTGTGAGCCAGTAGGCAAAGGAGGCAATAATTCAGCCAGGATGGCCATCAGCATGTCATCTTCTAATGTGACTAAAGACGACCCTCTGCCTGCTACCACTGCTAACTGCCCTTTAAGGAACCACAGCTTCTCTTGATCACAGAACTGAAGCCAGGCCAGGCTCTGCTCCATATGACCATGCATCTGTCTGAGGGCTAGAAGCCACACTGGAGCCAGGTGCTCTGCTCCCTGGGTGAAGCTATATAACCAGCCTAGAGGTGTTGGTGCCACTGGTCCTTCTCTTCTCAGTTGGGGACTCTGCATACCAGAAGGAAAAACTTATTTCTATGGCTTTGAAGGAAATGGAGGCTTACTGGAAGAATTTAAGGGCATCTCTGGGATGGAAGAACAGGAAGTGCTTCCAAGTCTCCATAGGGGCCAGACCTGGAACCAGAAAGCCTCCCAGAAGCAGGGTAGCTGGCTTCAGATTCCCACACAGCTTTCCTCATGTGCCCACTTAGTTCTGCACTTTATTTCTTAAGCTCATGGTACAAATGTGACGTCCTCCTAGCATCTCGAAGACATTGAGAATGACCCAATCTCTGTTGGCCAGTCCTGTACATCCAGGAAAATGTTACCTATGAAGTGGCTTCATGCCATGCTCTGAGCTTTAATGTGACATGTGATCAAGGTTCAATCATCAGAGGATGTTTTACCCAGGCCAGGCCAGTCAGGAGGCTGTGTGTCTGGGGAAAGGCTGAGAGTTTTTTGTTATACTTGGCCAGTGAGCTGTAAATACAGAGCTGTGACCACTACCACAGAATGAGGTGTGAGTTCAAATCTCCCAGGTCACCTTGGAGAGACTGTGTGTCTGTATCTCTAGAGTGGAGTTGGGCCCACAGGGTTGCTCCAAGGAGTCAAGGAGTATCAAGGCAAGCCTCTGCAAGGGTGAGCCCCCAGAGGCTGCAGCAGGGGGGTCTCCAGGGATGGGTGCTTCAGACTCTGATTTGAGACCCAGCTAGTTGGGGTTTCTTCACCAAAATGACAGAATAGAAACTTGTAGGCGATGTGTAATACTGTGTAACTGAAAAGATGTATGTGTGTGCACATACATATGTCTCTGGTGTGGTAGTGGAGTGTGTATGTGAGTTGTGAGTAGCTGGTAAAGTATACGTGCACCTGTTGTGTATATATGTGTTGCTGGTGAGGGGCATGAACATCTGTCTGGTGGAAGGTGTGTTCTTTGTTCTGGGAGAGGACCATAGGCTTGATAAGCTTTTCCAAGGTGTTTGGCCTAGAAAAAGTGGGAAAGTTCCAAGTGCTGGCCTGGAAAAACATGCCCAGGTGGACAAGGGTGGCTCGGGATCTCCCCTGCATATAAACTCTGCAAGCTGAGAGCCCTGTCATCTTCTTATCTGCCACTAACCTCTAAAGAAAGCACCCCGAGTCTGCACTCCAAAAGAGTGTAGGACTACAGGTGACAATTGATTGTGACATCAAGGCTCCTTTGCTCTTGTACCACTCCCTTTGGTGGGCACCCAGTTATGATATGAGACAAGAGCAAGTTCTCTTTTCTTGTCCTTATCAAGTAATCATACATTTGTGGAGAGTCATCTCACACTGTGTGAACAATGAACAAGACTTCAACCCCTCACAGCATCACTAATGACAGTATGACAGGTATGTCCTACTATATGCCATTAAGCCATCACAACCACCCTGTTAGATAGATGCTAATCATGTCCCATTGTACAGATGCCAAGTCCAAGGCTCAAAGAGGTTAAGTAGCTTGACCAAGGCTACCTAGCTGACAGGTGATAGAACCAGAGCATAACCAAGCCAGGCAATCCTACAACCTTCACTTTATCCTACAGGTCTGGAGTGGGGTCTTTCCACTCCTAGCTACTTAGAGTCACCAAGCCATGTTATGTAAAGATGTGGTATGTTTGAAGGATGGCCCATATGTTCCCTCCCTGGGGCCTGCACTCCTCCTTTGCTGCTTGGGACAGAGTGGTGGCGGTATGAAGGAAGAAGAACAGATTTGGGACTGGAAACATCACTATCCCACTCATGTCTCCACCACCTACTGCCTCTCGGTCTTTGGGCAAATCCCTGTTTACCTCTCACTGACTTATCATATAAAAGATACAGACAAAGTGACCCACAGAAAGCATCTGCCCTAGTGCTTTGCAAGTCTGTGTGGTGAGAAAATTTTCTTCTCAGCCTGTTTTGAATGTCAAGAACATAAAAAAAAATACAGTACCATCTTGTGGACATGATTGTGAGGGAGAGAGAAGTGTGCAGGGCCACCAACTGCTACAATGTTGTGATGTGCATACAGGCAAAGTTTGGTTGCGTGGGGAGATAAAAGAGGGTTCTTCATGATGACTAATATGTCTCTAAGCATGCATCAGAGAGGTGCGTGGAGTGCACACATCATGTCCGAGTGTTCTATTGTTCTGTTTTTCATTACTCTGAAATGATTACTGTAAAAATTCTTAAACTGGATGCTTTTCAAAGAAGAAGATTAAAGGACATAAGAACAGTCTCACAGCTGTGTGAAAAAGAGTGGCATCTGTGCCTCTTCAGGCTGCATTGGACTGAAAATGGAGCAACTTCGCCCTAGGCTCTGCACTGCATGTGAGGTGGCTTGGGCCCGTCACAGAGGATGCCAGCGAGGCTCTGTTCCCGAGTCTGCATGGACCTGAGCTGGCGCTCTGTGGTTTA
>RJWT010022648.1:0-17097 GCA_004365215.1 Cuniculus paca | reverse complement strand
TTGTTTAACTTTCTTCCTGAATTATGCAATGGTAAATTGTCAGATGACCACACCTTCTTTGGGAGAATCCACCCACCAGTGCATGGCTGTCACCATCCTTGTGTCACAGCCCCACCTGCTATCCCAGTGATGCCACTGGAGAGTTCCCACCCCAGTCCTGCATTCACCATCTCTTTCTTCTGCCTCAGTGCAGCCTCCCCGGCCTTCCTTTGTTCTCACAGCCTTGGCACTTTTGAAGGTTACCTGCCAGTCACTGGGAGACTGTCTCTCAGTGTGGCTCCCTGTGACGTATGTTCATGGCAGACCCAGCTCCTGTGCTCAGCAGGAATCCACGTGGGCAGCCTGTGCTCTCCTCTCTGCCAGGCCACAAGGCTACAGTAACTCTCTGTTCCATCTCTGGATCCCTGGATGACAGGTGACTGCCAGGCTCTCCATGTAACACTGCTTTCTCCCCTGGTAAGTGAGCAAATGTTTTGGAAGTGGAGGGCCAGGGTGGGGTGCTTTGATGTATACATGATGCTGCCTGTCACATCCCTCACTTGCTCACTCCTTGATGTATATCTGTGCACACTTCTGGCTGCCTGTTCTTCTGGCATGTGATAACATATCACAATTATCATTAATGGTGCCAGCCAGTGCCTTAGTTACTTTTCTTGTTGCTGAGACAAAATACCCAACACTCAAAGTTAAAGGGGGAAAGGTTTATTTAGCTCACAGTTTGTGCAGGTTTCTGTCCATCATTGGCTGGCCCCAAGGCAGGGTGGCACATGGCAGAGGGGCAACAGTTCATGGCTGTGGAAGACAGCAAAAGCAAGAGAGAGGAAGAGACAGAGATGATAGAGAGAGGTGAGAGAGGTAAAGAGAGATAGAGATAGACATAGAGGTAGAGATAGAGACAGAGATAGAGGCACTCTTTCAGTCTTTTATATTGTATAATGCCTACTGAGATTAGGGCAGTGCTGATCTGATCAGTGGACTGATCCAGCAATCACCCACCCTTAATCAAAGCACCCTTAATCCCAGCATTGTGCATGAATCAATCACACACTCTAGATTCAGTCACCTCTAAAAAAGTCCTGTGACCACATAAGGCTTTGGGGGAAATCTAGATATAACCGTAACAGCTAACTTTCCATCACTGTGACAAAATACATGCTGAAGTCAATTTAGGGGAGGAAAGTTTTATTTTGGCTCATGGATTCAGAGGTCTCAGTCTGTGGCTGGCTGACTCCATTGCTCTGAGGCTGTGGTAAAGCAGGAACATTATAGCAGAAGGGCATGGTAGAGGAAAGCTGCCCACCTCATTGCAGCCAGGAAGCAGAGAGAGTGGGAAAAAAAAAAGGCAGAGAAGAGGTGGGGGATCAGATAGAGTCCCTAAGGTCACACCCCTGTGATCTATTCCCTTCAACCAGGCCCTACCTCCTAATAACCCATCCCACTATGAACTCATTAGTGGATAGCACTGTCATGATTGATCACTTCCCAAGGCCCCCCTCTGCACATGACTGCATTAGCTTTCAATAGGATAAGGCTTGGAAGGACATTTTAGGCCCAAAATGTAACGGATCCCTTCAGGTCAGCATCTGTGCACTGACCTGTTCTCATGCCCTGTGAGCAAACCTTCCTATACAAGAAGCTCCAGACGTATCCTGTGGCTCCCTACCCAAGACACCTGGCTCCTGGTGGGGAAGGGTCTTTGGACTCACTCTCCGGTTGTGCTCATGACATGAGCTCAGGCCCTTTCAGTGAACAGAGCTGCAGAATTGTTCAAATTGCCCATTGCTGGGTAGACAACTACCATAAAACTTAGTGGCTTGAAGCAACAAAAACATTTATTTTGCTAAAAACAAAAACAAAAACAAAAACAAAAAATCCCCTGCAATTTCAGCAGGACATGGTGACAACTCAGGTCTGCTCCACTGGGCCTCTTCAGGGACAGTCTTTGGGGATGGAGTCCCTACAGACTCACCCTTTCAATGACTGGCCATTGGTACTGACCAGTTTCCAGGTGGCCAGATCTCAAGGGCAGTGGCCCAAAAGACCAGACCAAGTCCCATATCTTTGCATGACACACTCTAATGTCACAGGGTGTCTCTGAGACTGTGATCAGGCCTGAGGTCACAAATTCAAGGAGAGGGAACACAGACCCCAGCCCATGACAATGAGAAGTGAAGGCCTCGCCTTGGTAGATAGGACATGAGGGTGGGAAATACTTTGTGTGACTGTCCTAAAACTACAGCTTGTGACAGGAATATAAATGTGTGTGTGTTTGTACAAGTACATTTTATTTATATCTAACATCAATATCTCTATCTCACTCATCAGTCATTTGTTACCTATTGCCTAATATCTATCATCTATGTACCCACCTACTTACCTATCCCCCTCTCCAGAAAACTACAAATTCAGTTGCTATGGCTTTACCAACCACACATTTGTTCCTTCACAGCTCCGGAGATCTAAAGTCTAGAATGAAAGTGTAGACAAGGCTGGCTTCTTCAGAGGCTCCAAGAAACCATCTATCTCCTACCTTTCCAACCCCACAGGCACTGCATTCCCAGGCTTGAGGCCCCTCCCACCTCTGCTGCCTTCACCCCTGTGTCAGGCCTCATCAGCCTCTCTCCATAGGAACCTTACGCTGCCACCGACACTGTCCAGGAGCAATTCCTACCTCATGAACTTCAACTTGGTGACCTCTGGAATGTACCCAGGCCAGACACAAAATCCCCATGCAGCTGGCCCCATAGCACCCCTGTTGTGCCAAGGGTTGGTGGTGGAAGAAGTGACAGTGGAGCCACTTTCATCCAGTGAGGAAGGCCAGCTGCGGCAGCCCTGCCCCTGCCTGTGATTCTCAGCTGCGCCCAGCTTTCAGCAGGCCCCGGGCCATACATGCACAGGAGTGGTGTCCTAATTCGTGCAGCCACTCTGATGAACCACGGCATCTCTGTGGTCTCCAAGTAACTGTACTATTGTCCAGGAAACAGCACCAGGCAGCCCCAGGCCTCTCAGTGACCTTCAGCTTACTCTCAGTGGACTTTGGTTGTATCACAATCCTGCCGACCATTGGTTGTTTCTGGATTCTGAGCAGGGAGTGGAGCGTCCGGGCATGTCTGAGACTGGGGCTGCCCACCATGTGGCATGTGAATATCTCTTCAGAGAGCAGGTGGGGCAAGGTGACCTTGCGAATCTTCACTCAAACTGAGACATGACTAATAATTAAACTGGGACCAGAGGCACAAAGGGGACTCTTAGTGACCGTCCAGATGGGACAATTAGACTCGGAAGCCCAGGACAGCTGCTGTGTTGTTAATGTAAAATCTTATCCCTCTCCCAGGTTGGCGCCAGGGGAAGTGCCTTTTACACAAGCATCCATCAAGTTTACAGCACACATATGCGACTCTACACATGCCCGTGATTGTGACTGGTGTGTTCTGCTCCATGCTGTCCCTGGAGGCCAACACCTTCTTGCCTGCATGGATTTATTAAGCATGTTCACACTTTCCTGTCCTGCCCAGCTCCAAGGATGGATGTCCTGTGTGGGGGGAGAAGAAAGGCAGAATGCCGCCTGCTTACCTGATTTCCCCTCCACTGTCACTTATTTTTCACAACTTACAAATCGAGGAATAGTCCTGGTTCCCACAGTAATCATCAAACATAGCCATTTATTTTGTAGTTAGCCAGGCTTTTGCAAAATATATGTCTGTCTTATCTTATAAAAAGTAAAGTAATCCCAGTACAGGCAAATTCAGAAAATGACAAAGACTAAGTAAAATAAAACAAGCTTTTCCTTTGCCCCACTACACAAAGACAGCCCTGGTGAAAATTCAGAGGCAGGTCCTTTCATTATTTTTAATGCATTTTGCTTCACAACCTTTTTTTTAACATGGTGATGATTTCTTTATTTCACATTGTTGGAATTATATCATATTACCTGTTAGAATCATGTGATTTTTTTTTTGGTTGCCTGCAAGCATTCTCAGTACAGACTCTTAGCAAACATTATTTTTTAATGGCTGTAATATTCTTTCAAGTGGATAAACCACAGTTTACTTAAACATTCCCCCATGTTCAAACACTTAGGTTGTTTCTAATTATTTTGCTACAAATATGTATTTTTGTATTTAGGATTACTTCCTCAGGACAGCATCCTAGCAATTAACTTGCCGGTCTCAGGGAGCATTTGTACAAATGTGATGCATGTCACCAATTGCCTGCTCCTGCGGTGGTCCCTGCCTGCACCCAGCACAGCCGTGAGCACGCAGTTTCTAGCCCAAAAGCACAGATCGGACATTGCCAAGCTGTAATGTCCGCTCCCAATGTTAACAAGAATCAGTACTTCGTCTTAATGTGCATTTCCTTTATTACTAGTGAGGGAAGATGTTTTTTCCAAGTTTGCTTCCTAATTATATTTTTGGTTTCTGTGGATTGGAAAGCCATGCATTTTGGCCAGTAATCTATTTGAGGTTGTATGTGTGCTGCTTAGGACTTTTTATAAACTTGTTACACCCTAAAGATATTAAGACTTAGGACACCGTTTTTTGCAGAGAATTTTTCTTTCCATGTGGTAGCTGCATTCCACGTGATGTTTTTTGAGCATTTGCTGGCATACAGAAGTGTCTAGGTTTTCTATAATTCAACCAATGTTCCTTTTGTGATTTCACCCATTGTTTCTCACCTGAAGATGTCCTCCCCTTTTAAATCTTGATATTCAGTTGTACTTGGTTGTGAATGTCCAGCTCTTGCTGTGGGTTTAATGTTACAGCTTAACAATGTCCAGTCCAGGTCCACATGGTGCATGGGACAAACTGCCTGCTTTCAGCCCACAGCACAAGATGGCGCTTTGAATGCTGACCTCCTTCCTGCAGGTAGGTACCAAGAACACCAGTAGGAAAGAGTGGGAGGCAGGTAAGCACCGGGACGGTCCCTTGCGTTTTTGACTGGTTTCCTTGAAAGGCCTTTCTGCTCCAGGGATCCATTTTTTTGTATTTGCTTTATATCAGAGTACTTATTTGGGAACAATTTTGCCTCTACCCCCAGCTGCCAGGGAATTTTGCGAATTTTGATTATCACAAGTGGAAGATGCTAGCATCTAGTAGGTGGAAGCCAAGGATGCTGCTTGACATTGACATTCTGTGATGCCCAGGATGACCAAACACCTCCAACCCAGGGAAAAGAACTACCCAGCCCCAAATACCAGCTGTTATGAGACTGGAGATCCTACTTTCAGTTAAGGGATTGCTTCCCTAGATAAGCTGCCAAAACAGTCAAATGTTGGCACATTCCAAGTGATTGATTCTCCTACAATGCCTGTTCTTCTCTTCTTTCCTTTTACTTTCAGTGTGTGTTGGCTGAGGATTGAACCCAGGGCTTTGCACATGCGAGGCATGCACTGTATCACTGAGCTAAACCCCGCCTCCTCTCCTCGTGACACAGTCTCATTAAGTTACCCAGGCTGGAACTCTTGATCTTTCTGCCTCAGCCTCAGCCTCCCGAGTAACTGGGATTACAGGAGTGTGCTACCACACCTTCCTTGAATTCACTGTTTAGTGAGATGCACAGTCTGAAGAAAAAGACCACATATCCCAAATTTCCTTGCTGCAAGAGGGAACCGTGTGACAAAAGTGCTGATTCATGATATGTGATCAGAGTACCCAAGGCAGCTCAAGGGACCCCATGGACATTCGGCTGCTACTCCTACCTCGCCTCTCCCTTCTTGTGCCCTAGGACGCTGATACCAGGGATGAAGCGTCCCTATTGTTCCATGAAGTGGTTTGGGGACCAGCAGCCATACTGAGTGAAGAAGAGGACCCAAGGAGCCTGGGCCCTGAGATTTCAGTGGGGCAGAGCCACTGTCTCAGGCCTGGATCTCCTCTCTCCAGGGCTTCCAGAGAGGAAGAAATAAACTTCTCTGTTATTGAGGCCACTGCTGTTTTGCGTCTCTGTAATTTACCACCAAGACTCACTGTTACAAATGGTGAAATAGGAAATGCCTGTGAACAGTTTTGAAAAAGTTGCAGCATGAAGTTGGGCAGATTGAGTAGAAGGAGCTGTGCACATTGTTTAGCTGATCACTTTGTACACAGCAGGTGCTTACTTAACAGTCAGCTTGACCGGCTACTGTGAGCCCTGCCACACAGCAGGCACCCTGCCACCCAGCTTATACCCAGTGTCTCTCCCCCAGGTGACCCTTGTAGGAGGTACATTGTGGGCCTGCTAAGGACAGAGGCCATCCAGCACATGCCACCTCACACTGCCAGAGCAGATCAGGACCTATATCCCACACCATATCTATACCCCATATTTTAGAAGAATTTAGAATCCAGCAACTATGGAAAAACTCTGCCAATGATCTTTTTCCCTCCTGATTTGATGAGCATTCTGTTTTAGTCCGATGTGACTGCTTTAGCTCCAGCTGTCATGTGTACATTCAAGAACACTGCTCCAACTCTGAAAGGTATTTACTGTGGCATTTGAGTTGTCATAAGAAACCTGAAGCACAAAAATACTAAACGACCAACCCATCCAACTTCACACACCGAGCGGCATGGGTGGGGCTCACATCCAGCTGGATCTCATGTCTGAGTCTGCACGTGCTTTCCACGCCAAACCTCCTGACGGATGATGCCACTGAATGAAGATGATGCCACTGCAAGGGACAGAGGGTGTGGCAGCTCGGACTGTGATGTCGCTGCCGCTGGCGCTGCCACGCACTGGCTCACTCAAACTCACATCAACCCTCCCTGTCCATAACTAATGAAACTGAAACTCAAAGAGGTGTGGTAACCAGCACTCAGTGAGGTGGTGTCAGACAGATAGAAGAGCCGCTTATGC
The DNA here is from genome assembly GCA_004365215.1 of Cuniculus paca. NCBI lineage: Eukaryota > Metazoa > Chordata > Mammalia > Rodentia > Cuniculidae > Cuniculus > Cuniculus paca. Next base: position 10,266 of record RJWT010022648.1, on the reverse strand, counting down.
AACCTGGACGTGTAGCCACTGTGTCCTCTGATCCCCAAACTTGCATGATGTCTTCCTGACCCTGGGTCTTTCTCTGATCAACAGGTTGCTCTGGCATATAGGTGACAGGGTCCAGGTACGAGGCCTGTGTCCTCTCCTTCACCCACAGGCCTGCTTGTCTTGTCATCTGTTCCAACAGGGACTCTAGAGAGACACAAAGACAGGCACCTGATCCCCTGGGTCCCCCAGCCACCAAGACAGGTCTGTGTGTGGCAGGTCTCATGTCTCTGCCGCAGAGGATGAGAAACCAAACACTTTCCTTGCTAGTCTTTGGAAAGGTGGAGGAGCCCTCTGCCTGGGGTGGGGAGAGTTTGGGGAGGACTTCAGGAGGAGCTGAGGCTCCACTGTCCACTGCCTAGTGAGACAGGCCAGAGGCTAGGGACTCCAGGCTCGATCTTGGGGCTGCAGCTTCCCTAGAGGCAATGAGACTTCCTAGGTTAGGGAAAGTGGCCTTCCACACTTGAGCAGGCCTCCTGCTTATGGGGGTCGTTAGCACCTAAAGAGGGTGTAAAAGTGACTTACGAGCCAAAATCAGGTGTTCGGGCATAAACACGCCATGGCCTGTGATGGATGTAGCTGTGTAAATAGCTTTTATAATTGCAATGCTTTTTATTAAATTTTAAAGGCTGCATATTTATGGGGAGGAGAGTAGAGGGTATGTTGAGACTGGCATTCTGGCAACATAGGGGCTCAGTCTGTCCTACTGGCACAGACCCAGGGTCTTAACTGCATTTCTGCCCATTTGGTCCCTTGGACTCTGGAGGATATAGAGGTGGGGAGAAGGAGGATGGGACCTGATTACTTTACTACAATGACTGTTTGGTTCTGTTTCAGATATTCAAGCTATTCTCATTCTGCTTTGGGCCTAAATCTGAGAGGTCTGGAAAGAGGTGTGGGTGGCCACAGAGTTCGATTCAGTTTCTGCTCCCCAGAGGGCAGAAACACAGAGGTAGGCCCCAGCACAGAGATAGTTCCTGGTTCACCTCTTCTTTTCTACATGTAGATCATGGCCTAGAAAGGGCACATGCAAGGTCACGGCAGAGGTTGAATGCTGGTCCCTCTGAGCTAGCAGGACCTCTAACCCATGACGTACCTTCCTGTGTGCCCACTAGGAATCAGCTGACAACAGCTTATGGGCACGACTACTGGGGCGGGAGACTCAGGAGGTACAAGGACTCTGAGTAAGTTTTGAGCAGAGTGCAGTTGTGGCTAGAGAAGGCTGTGCCCCCCAAAACCAACCCATTCCCAGTAAAGTCATCTCCTGGGCCTCAGTTTCCTCATCTGAAAAGTGGGTTAGTGATTCTCACTGTGCTCACTGCTCAGCACGTTATGAGCCTGGGGGCAGGAGACTCTGAGATGAAAGTCACCAAGTCCCCAGTCTTCCCACTGCTGTCTCCTATGGAATTTTCTGCTGTCGCCTGCAGGAAAACCAGGCAGAGCCTTTAAGCCTCGAAATTCATATAAGAATGCTGGACTCCAGGTGAAAGGACTCATTTTCCCACAGGGAGGGAAGCTGTGCTCAGATCTGGGACCCGGAGGTGAAGAGGGTCTGCCTTAGCCAGGCTCACACCACACCCAGGTCTCCAGCTTCCCTGCTGGAACAAGTCAGAGGTACCAGAGACAGGGCTTAGCCAAGGCTCAGTGTCTGACCAGGGTTAGGGTTTAGAGTACAGCCTGGGTTAGGGGCCAGCATGCAACTGGAGTCAGAGCTCAGAGTATGACTGCCCTCAGAACTCCACTTGTGATTGCATCAGGGTTCAATGTGTGGCCAGGTTCAGGGCTCAGCCTCTAACCCTATCGGGCAATCACTTCCTTACAGCTGTCCCTTTGCTTCTCTCGGGCCATTGATGGTCAGGGGCTCTTGGGAGATACTGTCTTCTGTTTTAAGGGGTATAAATGGAGTCTAAGAACCAAAACAAGCAAGGTTCTGGCCACTTCTCCAATGCAGCTAAGCTGGGCCTAACACCCCAGACTGACACTCCCTAAGGATACATGGACAGATTCCTCCAGAGCACGTGAGAGAGGATACCCAGCCTCTCTCGCCTGCTCTGGATTGCAGCTTCCCAGCTAAACCTCTGTAAACTCCCCTAAGCTGAGTCTGAAGCTCTGTCACTCACAGAGCTTTTGCAGCCCAAGAGTAAGCCTGCAGGCTCAGCAAAGCTCCCGCCTGCCCAGTCCTGGCAGCAGACTGACCTGGAGCATGGAAGAAGGGCTTATTCACTGTGAACTGCTCCCAGCCCAGGCAGGATGAGGGCATTCGTGCCTCATATCAGAGTAAGACTCCTACCTCTCTTTCTCCCATGCAAGGAGACCTGGTGGGAGGGGGGACCCTGCTCTCAGAGGGACATCAGCAGTGCTTAGGAAGGAGCCTGGCCACTCAGGGAGTGTCCACTGTGCAGATAGGCAGGCCCAGGTTGGGCACCCCACATATGTTGGCCATCTGCCCTGTCCCACAGCCTTTGCATCCCTGCTCATGTTACAGGCCTACACTTCCTGCAGGCTGGGCCTTACTGTCCCTGTGATGAAATGAGAAAAATGTTCCACAGAATCACGTCACTTGATCAATGTCCCATGGCCTGCAAATGTCTGGATCCCAAATCCAAAGGTCGTTTTCTTTTTCTGTCTGTTTTCTGGGGGTCTAGGCAGAGGACAAAAATCTGGAGAGATATTCTGTGGGTCTCTCTACCAGCCAGGCAAGGAGCTCATGGCCTGGGGCTCAGGGCCGGTCCAAGTGAAGGCTAGTTCAATGGGTAGAGGCTCCAACAGACATTTCTCCCCGGTGCCCACCACGCCAGATGCCCCGCCAGCTCTGTGGTTCTTTCCCTGCACCTCACCTTTGGGTAGGGACTCGAAGTCCCTTCCTGGATATCTAGACAGACAGCTCTGTCCAGTGGTGCTTTATTTTCTTCGTACTTGCCACAGCTTGCATACTAGACAGTTTGCCATCCGCCCTCCAGTTCTTTGTTCCTTCACACAAAGCCAGCAAGAAGGCAGTGGTCCATACCCCAGGGTGGCTCAGTCTTTGCCAAGTGGGCAGATGGCCCACGGCTGCAGAGGGACTGCAAGAGCTGGGTCAGGGCCTGCCTCCTAGGCCCATGTCAGATGAAGAGACTGAGCCCAAACCCCAGGACAGCCCAGGGAAGGTGAGGGGAAGGAAAGAGGCCTCCTGCCAGATACCAGGCCACTGAGGGACTACAGGGGAGCCTGCTTCCTGCCAGGCCTGGGTTGAGGCTGTGGAGGTGGGAAGAGCACAGGGAGCCTTATAGGAGGGACCTCCAGAGTCGAGTCACCTTCTCTGGACTTGGCCCTGAGACAGTGGGAATCTCTAAAGAGCAGAGCTCCCAGGAGAGGTGCTCCAGGGCCTGGAGCAGGGAAGAGGTCAGGTGGGGCCCCTTGGGGAAGGGAGTAATGGTGGCCTTAGACAATGATCTTGTCTGCCCATGACTAGGGGACCAACAGGGACAAAGGCAGAGCAAGGCTGGCCAGCTGGTCCTCTTTGAGGAAAGAAAAGGGAAACTCTGCCTTGTAGCTGGGAAGTTTCCATGGTGTCCACTCTCCCAGGCAACTCCAAGTCACTGGCACTTAACAACCAGCTGGAAAGCCCCTGGAAATGGAACTCACCTCTGTGGGACCACAGTGTCACCACCACCAGAGAGGACAAGGCTCCAAGTAGAGGCTTCCAGGCTGACTTCCCAAAGCGGTGGTCCCTGGGGAGGATATTGTCCGGCGCATGGTCAGGCAGAAGCAGTAAGTGTCCCTCCAATGGTGGGTCACAACCTTGACCCCACATCTGGCTCTGGGCAGGAACATAGGAGCCTTCTGTCACTGAAGGGCTGGATGTCCAGGAGGAGAGCACTCAGGGCCAGCTAGGACCTGGTGGGCTGCTTCTGTACACTGGACATGCATCTCTGCACCTCTGTAAATAACCCCCACTTCCAATCAACGCTGTGCTGCCAGTGCCAGGAGATAGGGAGCTGGCGGCACTGTTGGAGCTGATAGCCAGGGCCCATGCCGATACCTGGCACTTATCTAAGACCAGTGGGCAGAAAAGCTTTCTGTGCAGATAAAATCAGAACCCTAGAGTAAAGTGAGCAGCCTCTTTTATGAAATCCCTTGCACCATCTGCAGTGTGACCGACCTGCCGGCAGTTAAGGGAAGTGGTGGGGGCTGCCTCTTATAATCCCTGTGCCTGCCAGCAAGACCACACCCATCCACAGAGAGAAGCCAAGGGCTGGCCTACCTTCTCCCAGGAGGCCAGGAGGTCTGTGAAGTCTGGAGCAGAACACAGAGTTTAGCCCACAGAAGGAGGTTTCCACAGCTCTGGGCAGCCACATTGGCAGTGGTGGGAGGCAGGGGGATGTCACCATCACCACCAGATCCCTGAAAGCTAACATCTCTGCCTGCCTTGCTTCCTGGACTCTGGGAAGTTCACAAAACCTGCTTTGCACCAACCAGGCTTAGGTCTCAGGGCAGGCAATGGGGACAGGTGGGCACTCTGGCATAGAGGGCAGAGAGGAGGGCTGCAGGTGAGCACAGAGAGGCAGGGCTGCTTGGGGCTCCTCTGGGAAGTTGATGATGGGGATAGGAGCCAGCCAGAGACTATAGCAGGCAAAAGGTGGCTAGCAGGATGTTGTGACTGGTCTCCTAAGGAAGGGCTGGGGGTTGCCAAGAATAGGCAGTTACCCTTTCACATTCCATTCTGGAAGTTTCCATGAGAGAGGTTTGCAGTGGATCCAGATAACGCAAATTAAACCATGCCCAGAGGAGTGGTAGAGAACAGAGGGACATGGCCCACTATAGACAGTATCATGGTAGGTTCTGTGGCCTGACAGCCAGTCTTACCAGCAGGAGGCTGTGATTAGAGAAGGAAGACATAGCCAGAGCCAATGGTAGCTTTCCCTGGAGTCACTCTGGGCTGACCACAGACCATAGTGTGGAGGGATCCTCAGGCTTTTTCTCAGGAGCTATGCCCCACTGGGGAAGGCCTGGTGCAGCCTCCTGATCTACTGCATCCAGTGTCCCTCATAAACTCCTGAAGATTGCACAGGAAGGGTGCCCTTTCCCATCAGACCTCCTCACTGTCTCCACACCTCCAGTCTAGTTTCTGGGCCTCAGTTTCCTCAACTATAGAATGGAATGATGATATGGAAAGGCTCTTTGGGTGACACCCTGGGAGAATGGTGCTGGGACCGACTATGGCAACACACTCGGCATTGCAGGCTGTGTGGAAGCCAAGCCACTGCCACCGTGGAAGATGGACCCTCGACACCTGAGAGAGCAGCTTCAACAGGGTGTGCTGCTCCTCCTCCACCTGCAGGGCTCCTGCACTTGGATGGCCTTGTTCCTGCCTCTGTATCTCCACATGTCAGTGTTTCCCTGGACACAAAACCAGCTTGCCCCTACAGGTGCTGGTGAAAGTGACAGCGAGATAGCAACTGCCTCCTGGGAGCCCAGGGTCAGCCTAGGTGTCTGCTGCATCCTGGTATCCTACAGCAATTGCCCAAGGAAAAGAAGAGCCCTCTTTCCAGGGAAGGGCACAAAGGCTCTGGGCACAACCAATTTCTTACCTACATCCAAGCACTGTGGCCCAAGTCTACCTTCCTGACTATGGCCAGCGTGAGCCACAGGCCAAGGTACAGAGAGCTGGGAGCCAGGACCTGGGAGCTACCTCCACAAACACACCAGGCTCCAGTATGTTTGTTCAACAGAGAGTCTGGCAGACACATTCTCCCTGGTTCCAGCCCCTTTCCAAACCAGATTCATTGGATTTCTCATCTTTATTTTGGCAAGGGAAAATGTAATTTCTCATTTAAAATTTGAAAAACCATCTTCCTCATCAACATGCACTCAGTTCAGATGGTGTTTGGGACATTAGCTCTGTCACTGATGCCTATACTAGCACGAGGCCTGGTGGCACAGGCGGGCTGTCCCCCCTTAACACTGCCTCTGCCCCAGCTAGCTTGTGGGTGGCGTACAGCTCCCTGAGGGTGGCCAGACAAAGACAAATGTGAGGGCTGAGACTTGGAGCAAATCCCCAGCCTATTCCTTGTCTTCTCCTGCCAATTTGCTGTGTAATATCCAACATGCAAACTCACCTCTCTGGCCTGTCATCCTCTCCAATATCCAGATGGCATCTTGAGGGACATGCTATGACATCATGGAGGCTCATGAGTACTGGGAAGTTACAGAAGAGACCAAGCACAATTTAAGCAATTGGACCAACCAAAATTTTTCCTCCAGGGGGACCACAAACATGCTGAGCAACTTGGGGAAGCCCAAGGGCTTCCCTGACCTTCAGCAGCAGCCCCTGCAGAAGGGCTCAGCCTCCCAGAGTCACCACAGGAAAAGTGGTCAAACATTCTGAAGGAACTCAATGCACTTTGAGCAAGAAGAGTAGCTATTTAGACTATTAGAGAAGCTCACTGTGGGGGTCAAAAGCTGACTTCATGGAGTCTGCATTTCCAGATGGAAAGACAGCTGCTAAGGGAGGCTAAAGTCTTCCTTGTTCCCTCTTTGTGCTTGGGAGCAGTGGCCCAGATCTCAGGTCCCTAAAGCCCACACTGGGCTCCTTGATCTGGGTGAGAGGCAGGCAAGTATCTAGTCTCCACCATCCCTGAATGGTTCTATCATTTCTTCTCCTTTTGCATGTATAAAACCAGATGCCCAGGGGCTGAGAAGATGTCCTGTTTTTCAGGACAAAAAGAGGATTTAATGACTCACAGCATCCAAGGACAGCTATTCAACCAGCCCCTGGGAAGGCCAGCATTCATCTGCTTAGATGTGAGTACTAAGTGTATACTCAGAGCCAGGTGCTGTCCCAACAAGTGTGCAAGAGAACTATAAGAAAGCCACAGTAAGTACCAGCAAGAAACAAGTGTCCACTACACTACAGTGCAATAGAGCACAACAGTATAGTGCCTGGAACTGGGTCACCCAGGAGGCCTCCAAGGAAGAATATTTAGTCCCCAACCAGTAGTGAGACCTCATAAGCACAGCCTTTGGAAATATACTCTCCTCTATGAGTATAACTTCCTTCTCTCGCCACCTGGAGGAAATGAGGACTGAGGCCCACACTGAAGTTCAAACCAGGGTCCAGAGTCCATATTTAGTAACAGTAAATTCCAGGGAAGCACTACGATTGGCCCAGGTTGAGTTGGGTAACTTTTTCTGTACCATCAGCTGTAGGCAGTGGGCAGGGCCAAGTGAAGATTGGCAGCTCCATACCACCTCACAGTTGAATCAAGAAGAAAGACTCAAGTTCTGAGAGACGGAAGAGGGTAGCTCTAACCAGCATCAGAGCTGGGATTCCAAAGAGGGTCTCACATCTTCCTTTTTATCCATACACTGTACCTGAGAGTTTCCCGGGATTCCTTATCCATTTTAGTACAGCACCAAGATTTCAGGCAAATCTTCATCTTCCATCCCATTTGAGAGCTCCTCTGGGCCTATTTAGAGATCATCTCTGTATTTTGCCTGCACATCTGTTTTGAGTTCTGTGCTCCCAAGCCTCCACCCCAACTTCTCCTCAAACCCCCATAACTCAGAGGGTCACTCTTGATGGAGCATTAGAGATGTTGCCATCATCCAGCAGAATGGCCTTAACCATTCTCCTGGTTTCCAGGAGCCCAGCTTCCCATCTTGAGCATTGGGAATTACAAATGCCTGACCCTTGAGGGTGTTGCACAGGATGAAGCAGAGCCTGGCTTGGCTAGTACATGTGGCTGCTGAAGGAAGGCCCATTGGGTGCCTGTATCTGTGAAGAGGCAGTGTACCATAAGGCCTGGGGTGCTGTTCACAGAGGCAAGGTGCTGAAGTCCAGCTCCTCAGAATCCACCATCCTGCCATGGAGAAGTGAGTGGAAGGGCTCTGGGGCCATAGGCATTCTGACCCAGTGAACAGCTGAGCCATAAACAAAGACCTGCCACAAGTTCCCAGCCTCCTAAGCAAGGAGCAAAGACATATGGACCCAAAAAGGCATGTTGGGGGAGGCGGTATTCTTGGCCAGCTTTGCCCTTTGGAATTCTTCTCTGTTTTGAAATTGCCTACTGGTTTGAATTTCCCTAGATGAAAAACCATCCTCTTGCATGATCTGGAGATCACCTCAGTTGGATGAATCATCCCTGGAAGACCTCACCTTGTGCTGATTTCTTATGAGTCATAGATCATGCAGGCTAGGGAAATTACACCCCCTGGAACACCATCTTGAAGACCCCACACAGATGGTAGCCACCCACTGAAGATCCTTGGCCCAAAGCAAAACCAGTGGGTGGGACACACGATGCCTAATATCCAGGGGCCAGAACAAGGATGAGTCAAAGCTTTGGGTCTGATACTGTCACTGGAATTCTGTCACAACAATACAGCAGCAGCTCCGGCATAAGCCCTCCTAATTAGCACTAGGCAGCTGCCTGAGGTTCAGCCCTGGCCTTCTGTGTAACATAGGTGCTCACTATCTGAAGAACCCAGTCAAGGACATCAGATAGCCACCAAACAAGATGATGGTAGAAGCAAATCAATACCCTGTGTCTCCAGCATCTTATCACACTGCTGGAACCTTACCATGAAGTCTCTATTCCTGAATCAAGTATCCTTCTTTTAGGACTCTGGGTTTAGGGGATCTCAAATGTGTCCAGGCTCTGCTTCATCTTGTACAACAACCCTAGGGGTCAAACATTGTAACTTCTAATGCTCAAGACAGAAAGTTGGCCTCCTGGAAGCCAGAAGAATGGTCAAGGCCATCCTTCAGGAAGGCGGTAGAACTTCTAAAGCCCCATCAAGAGTGAATCACAACTGTCTGCATTGTGGGGGTTTGCGGAGAAGTAGGGATGGGGGCTTGGAGCACAGAGCCTAGAGCAGATGTGTAGGCAAAGCAGCAATGAACCCTAACACAGCGCAGAAGCAGAGGAATTCTCAAATGGAAGACAGGGTACAGAGATTGCTGTATGCCTTTATGCCAAGAAAGATCTAGGCAGGTATGCAAATATATCTCTCCCAGGCTCACTGCTAAGGCTAGACTTGGCTCAGGAGAAAGGAACTCTGGGTGCTGAAGACTTGCTTTTTGTCAAGCACCTGATGAACAAGGCCACTAGCGTGATAGGTGGGGGTGCAGAGCGACATTAAGACCTAGACATAAGTACAGTTCTGTTTGCCCGTCCTTTAGGAGGAATTTGGCAGCATATTCAGTCAGATTAGCCATCAAATAAGTGGGTCACTTGGGGGCTGAAGCAGGGGTGAGTGATGTGCAGAAAGAGGAGGCAGAAAGATTTTTGAGGTGTCGACCACGGAAACAAGATGAGACAAGGTGCTGAAGTTCCAATTCCTCAGCTCTGGGAGCAGAGCTTCAGAACTGTGCCTGAAGCAGAGAGAACAAAAAATAACTGGGTGGATGGAAAATGGAAGTGGTGATCATAAACCATCTCCCAATTCTTCTCTGAATATGTTCCTTCTATAGGAAAAGTAAGTCCCCAATTCTTGCCAAATCCTCAGTGCCTTCTTTGTGTTGCCCTAATTTTGCTTCGCTTTATCCAATGTTTGCCTCTAAACCCTTGTTTCCACTTTTTGGATGATCCTCTTAGCACATATGTCTAACTGTCAAAGTCTTATTGCTTTTGGAAGACCAAAACTCAGCTATGAAGGCAAAAGAAAGATGACAACCACAGGGGGCAGATGGCTTAGGCAGAGCAGCTAAAGTCAGTAGGTCCAAAAGGAGTAAGGAGTCATTGCCTTAGTGACGGGAGCCAAGGGAGCTGGTCTGATGTCACTTGTCAGGTGGGTATGAGTATAATGAGAAGCAGGCATGCAGGCTGCTAACTGGAGCAGTGAAAACTGCTCAAAACAAAGTCTGTGCCTGCAGTGGCGACATAGGTCACTGTGTTCCATGGGCAGGAGTATGAAGCTTCAGGTTCATGCAGTGCTTAATACTTGTTGAGGGTCATCCCCTAATGACTAAGGAAGGCCATGACTGGAACATCCAGTGGCAGCCCCTGGTGCTTGATTCATGCAGGCATGCTGTCCCCAGGAAGTATCTCCTGACCCCCACCCCACCCCAGGCCAGAGGACCGTCCTGGGCTAGGGACACCCCCACCTTGCTCAGGTGACCTGCCACCTTCCACTATGGGCCTTAGGTGCACTAAGCTATGATCATTGCTTTCTTCCTCATCACTGCATCCCCGCTGCCTGGAACGGTGACTAACACACAGAAATCACTTGATACTGTTAGGAAAATTC
>RJWT010022647.1:0-17106 GCA_004365215.1 Cuniculus paca | reverse complement strand
ATTACAGCTTCCTCCTATGTGCACCGGAATGCCGAAATTCCCACCAGTCGGTTACGCATCATCAGTGCTCGCCCCCAGTGCCATCCCCTTCCGGTCAGAGGGCATATAACCCCCACCCCCTCTGTACCCGGCGGAGGAAGTAGTTCAGCCATGCTGGGTGAACGTTCCTCCCCGCGTCCTCAGCCCCAATAAATCCCTCCCTTAGCTATCTCCTGCTTCTCTACTGCACCGCTCCTGCTTCTCTGCGCCGCTTTTAAAATATCCTATCATTAATAAAATACAGGTTTGGCTCTGGGTCAAAGCCTTTGTTCTGATGAAACTTCATCCTAGCTGGATTTAGGACCCCTTGGCTCCCCAAACTGTAAATATGTCTTAGTGTCTTTATTTTCACCGTGGGTTGCACTGAAAGTGGTAGACTGGAATTCACTTATTGGAATTCCAGTAACTTTTCCTTGGGTTTACAAATATAAACTTCCCAGACCTAGATGAGGTCTAGGAAAAGGTGTCTATAGTAATCCCCCCAAATTTCCTTGTTTTGTTGTAAGAATACTTAACATGAGATCTATTCTCTTAACGTATTTTAAAGTCCACAATACGCTATTTTGACTACAGTCACTATGTTGTACAGTAAGAGCTCTAGAACTGAATCTTCATCTGTTCTCAAAATTGGTGTTGCCCAGCCTGAAATATATTACTTTAGGCAACTATAAAGGAAAGTCTGTATTCACAGAACTAGTAAAACTAGGAAAGGAATCCCCAGTTTGTAAAGCAAAGTTTCATGCGTCCTCTTTGTGGTATAGAAGTTAGCTAGATTAGGGAAGAAAGGAGTGTGCGTGCACATACGTGTGTGGTTAAATTTGTACTAGCTAAGAATTTTCTAGTTTCCTATTAGACCAAAATGAGTTTGATGCTTTATACTGGCTTTTTCCATCCTGGTTCACTAGGAACTAAGAATATTCTTCCACCCAACCTGCAGGGTCAACAAGTTCTGTGTTATTGGAATGCTATGTTGTTTCCAGGCTGTGTGATGATAGTGGCTTCATTACTAAGATAGTAGTGTAGCAAGAGTTTCTTTTGGGGAAGTCTTAATACCGTATGTCAACAAATACTAAGGAAAAAACATTCCTTCCTGTCACAGACACACACACATGCACACACACACTTCACACTCTGACTTGCTTGCCTCCTTACAAGTCCTTTTCCTTTCTATCTAAAACAATTTCCAAACCAGGCATGGTGGCATGGTGGACCATACTTGTAATCCCCAGCATTCGGGAGATGGAAGCAGGAGGACCACAGTAAGTTCCAGGCCATCCTGGGCTACAAAGTGAAACTATCTCAAATAGCCAAAAATAAATAAATTAAAATTTATAAATTATTTCTAGAATTTTCCATTTACTATTTTCAGACAGAGGTGGATCACAAGTAACTGAAACTGTGGATAAGGTGAGAAGAAATAAAAGGCTTTCCATTTAAGTACTTTCTACATTAACTTTTTATTTTGGAATAGTCTTAGGTTTACAGAAAAGTTGCCAAGAGAGTACAGAGAATTCTCATATACCTTTCATCAGCTTCCTCTAATGTAGTTTTACATAACCTTGATCTATTTGTCTAAACCAGAGGATGACCAACTTGGTAGCAGTCTGCAGACCTGTTGTTGTCTGTTTTTGTAGGGCCTGCAAGCAAAGGGTACAGTGCTCTCACCTTATCCACGATTTCAGTTATTTGTGGTCTACGTCTGTCCAAAAATATCAAATGGAAAATTCCAGAAAAAAGTAATTCATAAATTTCAAATAGCATTCTTCTGAAAATCTCAGGCAACCCCACCCCTTCACACCCAGAATGTGAATTAACCCTTTGTTCAGCATATCCACAACAGTTTTGCTACCCTGCCATCAGTTTATAGCTGTCTAGGGCATACACTCATGGTATCACAGTGCCTGTGTTCAGGTAACCCTTATTTTACTTAAGAATGGCCTCAAAGCACACAGGTAGCAATCTGGAAATTTTATTACAATATATGGTTACAATTGTTCTTGGTAGTTGTTAATTTCTTACTGTGCCTAATTTATAATTAAATTTAATCATAGGTGTGTATGTACATGAAAACTCATAGTATATGTAAGGTCCAGTTCTCACTACCCATGATTTCAGGCATGACTGGATAAAAGAAATCTACTGTATTCGAATTTTTGTTTTTTGTTTTTTTGGGGTTTTTTTGTACCGAGGATCGAACTCACAACCTTGCACTTGCCAGGCAGGTGCTTACACTGCTAAGCTAAATCCCTGGCCCTGTATTTGAATGTTTTGTTTTGTTTCGTTTCTTTTCATTTTTTGTTCTGTTTTGTTTGTTGAGACAGGGTCTCTGTATGCAGTTCAGGCTGGCCTTGAGCTCACTTTGTATCCCAGGCTGGTCTCAAACTCTCAACGATCCTCCTGCTTCAGCCTTTGGAGTGCCTGGGATTACAGGAGTGCGCCACCATACCTGGCTCCTGTATTAGAATTTTTAAATGCATGAAAAAAATTGAAAGAAGATTGTAATTCAAGACACATGAAAATTATATTGAATTCAGTTTTAAGCGTCCATAAGTAAAGTTTTATTGGACTACAATCATGTCCATTCTTTTACATACTGTTCGATTTCTTTAGTACTACTGTAGAGTCAACAGAGCATCAGAGACCATCTGGCCCACAAAATTTAAAGTTTTTACTGTCTGACCCTTTACAGGTTTGCTGACTCTTGGTCTAAACTAAGAAATCAACATCATTGCATTACTATTAACCAAATTATAACTAATGTTTCACGATGCAACTCAGGAACCACATTTCATTTAGCAACTGCTACTGTATGGTTAGTCTCTTTTTCCCTGCCAGGTGCACGGTAGTCCCACTTGGGAAAATATTCCTGTTTAAGAAATGAATTTCAGCTGGCCACTTAAAAAGGATGTTTGTTGTTTGTTTGGAGCTGTTTGCGTGTTTTACACAATAGGCAGACAGTTGAATACAACATCTGGGCTAGGAATGCTGCGAACTTGAAGATGGAGGAAGAGCTATATTTAAGCAATCCACGCGCTGGCCAAGGCAGGGTACCAACTCATGGCCCTTGGGAAGAGAGGGCTCCGGATGCCCGCTCGTACAGTGTGAGGCGTTCCTGGCCCCACGCGGCCCCTGCCCCAGCTCCCTGTCCTTTGTCTTCTCTTCCCGCCCGCCGGCCTGTGAACGCTGCGCTCTCGCTTGCTCCGCGCGCTGCTGCTTTCAGCAGGCTCCGCGGGCGCGGGCGGCGGCGTCCTGTTGCCAGGCAACGGCCGCATTGGCATCTCACGTTGCAGCCAGGGCTGAGACACATCCGCACCAGCCAGTCGGCGCGCAAGCCTGTGGCCTGATTTCTCCTGCTCCATTGTTGTCGCAAACACAAAAGCCTACACTGCCAGCTTAGTCACCGTGCCTGCGTTGAATTACACGCCGGGCCATTCTTCTGGCCCGAGCCTTTGTGGACAGGGATGAGTCCCCTCCCCTGGCCAGAACTCCGGGCCTGTCACAGGCGGCGCCTCGCCAGTGTAGGCGAGCTGTCTGCTCCCCTCCCTCCCTCTGCCAGCCACATCCACCCACCTACCCCTTTTTGTTGGGGCCTCGCTTGCCTTTTGGCTGGTGCGAGATCAGTCCTCCCCACCCGCGCCCTTCACTGTCAAATTAAGCGCTCCGCATACAATCCCAGGCCTACTCAATCATCTCATCTCTCTCAGCCATCTCCCCCACCCCCACCCCAACTCCTGCCCTATCCCTCTCAAATTCCTTAAGCTGCCGTTGCTATGAAACACAAACGAGGGCTGAAAGGTTTTCAGGGGTCTCTTCCAAACCCCTCAAAATTGGAAAATGAAAACGACGCATCCTTGGGGTTCCCCAAAGCTCCCAGTCCTCCAGCCTGAAAAGTTACATGTAACTCACCACCTTCTGCTTCGTGACCCGGTGTTCAACATCGTGTTCGAATTCTTGGAAATTCAACTGGGAAATTTTTAATTACACCTAGGAGTAAATGCGTGTAAAAGCTGGAAGGAAAAACGTCCCAAGGTATGCGTTTATTTATTTTTTTTAACAGTGTAACAAGGACAGAGAACGTTGTTGCATTGCTTATTGATAGCACATCTTACTTGCTGAGGGAGAAGTGCATGAAGGTTAGCATTAAGCTACCTGTTCTTTTTTTATGCTGTTTTCAGTGTGAAATAAACGCCTATTGGTCAGCTAAGGTTCCCCAGTGTCTGCTCCACCACAACTCCACCCACAGGCCAGGGGCGGGAGCGCAGGTGCGCCCCCTCCCATCTCAGCCCTGGCTCCTGACTGTGGGAACTGATGTCCACCTTGCATCTCCAACTCTTTGTGTTTCTCTCGTTATTATCAGTACTCTCCCCATAACACACTGTGAAAACCCCAAGCACCATGAAGTAAGGTAGCCAGCCCATGAGAGGCATTAAAATTGTACAGTCGTAACATTTTTAATACAGAATCCCGCTGGGAGTTGCCTTGAGAAAGCAAAAGCCTGTAAGACGTTCCTCTATTCTAACCTTTACAGATGCTCCGTGTCAAACTCCAGTTACCATATCCAGTCAAGCAGGGAGGATATGCAAATATTGGTAAGTGGATGTGGCACAAGTGCCATCCATCAGAATACATCCCCACCATTGGGAATGGGCCCTGGCCAGTAGCTTGATGCCCACAGGGATCACAGCCCCATGCTAGGCAATTGGATGGGAGATAAGGGAGCCCCCAAATACAAAACACTGTCTTTTTCTCAAAATAGTTTACCATTGGCCAAAAAGTAAAATTTATACTAGGATACACAAGATGATTATGAGTATTAGAAGACAATAAAATGAGGGCCGGGGATCTAGCTCAGCGGCCTAAGCGCCTGCCTGGCAAGCACAAGGTCGTGAGTTCAATCCCCGGTGCCACAAAAAAAAAAATAAATAAATAAATAAAAAGAAGACAATAAAATGAACTATTTGTGGCTTGATATTTTTCTCATTAATAATAATAGCTGAATTTCCACAACAATCCTACAAAATTATTGGTACTCATTATTACTATTATTGCCATGTTCTATATATGGAACCTAAAAGAATTATTGGAGACCTCATTCTCCAGCTTTTATGCATGTAGGATAGACAGAAAAAGGAGGTATTTATTAATTGTCTGTGTGTTTCAGGTATAGTTCCAGGCACAGTAGGCACAAATAAAAAAGACCATGCTTTAGAAATAAGAACGTAGCAGCCATATATAGGACAAACAAGAGAAAGTAAAGCTGTGATCAAGATTAGAAATCTGGTAAAAGATTATAGGAAGGAAACTAAGGTAATGGTAGGAACTAGCTTCAGTGATCTGCCAAACTTAGGGGAATAAAACCAGAATAAGAATGTTTTGCAGAAAAAGAGAAAAGAATGTCATGGTTATGGGGGACTCCTCAGAGGAGGGGCCCCAAGTCTCAACCACAGACCAGAGGTAGCAGTTGGGTAACAGGGCCGTCAAGACAAGCAGATTAAGAAAGAAGTGATGTAAGAAGCACTTGGGAAAGAATCTTGGCCACTGACAGATGTGGGGGATGTGAAACAGAAGAGTCAAAAGTGGTAGAGGTTTCAAATGTACAGAAGTTTGTTAAAATAAAAAGCTCTGAAGTGGGCTGCAAGAGTTAACTCAGCAGCTTAGGCAGAACATGCCTAATTCGCCCCTGAGTGGTTTATTGACAGAAATTCTGAAGCAATAAATAAATATTAAATTACTTTACATTATGTAGAATGTGCTAGGCACACTGAAGAAGCTAATTGAGTATTCATCGATTGACTGACTGCTTAAATAAATTGAGAAACAAAGATATGTGCAAATCCTAAACTTTCTTTCCAAATGATGTGCTTTCAGCTTCCTAGTGACTAGCCGAAGGTGTCCAAGGCAAGGAAATACATTGGGAAGGAGCAGGAGATTTGGGTACATATCCTGGTTCTGCATCTAGGTTGGACATAACTCCTTAGGAAGGTCATTTAATTCTCCTATACTTGCGGCTCCTTCCCTGTTGAGTGAAGAAGTTAGACTAAATAACCTAAACTACAAAAGTCCTAATTTTACAAGTATATAACCACCCAAAATACTTGCAGAAAAATAAATGAAACATTTTGCACTGAGCAGAGCTTGACAACTTTCTCCCAAGAAATGCATCTTGCTAAATGGTAAAGAAAATAATGTGGTATTTCTAGGCTCTTTTCCTATAAGAATCCTGGCAGTCTGCACAACTTCGGAGGGACTTTCCCATCACTTTTGATTCCCACGATTTCCCACACACATGGAAATTTCTTCTGAGAGCAGTTTCTTTGGCAACTTCATGCTCATGGTCATCTTAGTGTCAATAGGAGTGACACAGGCACATCAGCAGGAGAATGGGCCTCTTCTGAGCAAAGAGGAAAAGGAGCTGTCTCTTTTTATTACCAAAAAATAAATAGCACAAAAGATTTTTGTCACACTTGTCACATATGGTAGAATAAATTAAAAATAAAATTAAAATGTTTTCCATAAAACAAAAGGTTCTGTGTATATTTAAAAACCATGTAATGTTACACAATATGGAATTAGCTCCAACCCTTAAACCTTACAAATATATTCTAAAATCAAAGTATATTGAATTCTTTCTAATACTTTCCTTCCCAGGAAAGTAGAACACCATTTTTCAAAAGCTGAAAAAGAACATTATTTATGGAGAGCTTTTAAACAATGAAAGGTCTTAAATAATATACTCTTCTAGCAAGCTGTACCATAGTTAGGTTCACTATGCTTTGGCTAAATATTTGTTTTACCTCTAAAATCCAGACTTAGTTTTGAGTCCTTGTTATCTGTACCATACTCTTGCCACTGTTGTCTAAGCATCAGCAAAAGTAGCATCACTGCAATTTGGTAGACATGCACAAATTTCCAGCTCCATCCAGAAGTACTGGCACCAGAATCTGCATTTTAACAAGACCCTCATGTGACTTTGCATCACTACCGGAGAAGGTCTGTTTAAGTCTACAACATCTGTCCAGTAGAGAAGATGCTCAGAAGTGGTTTGCTTAGTTTAAAATGACGGTTTTCATTTGAGAAAAAAGTTACAGAAATTATTGGCAACTATGGTCAAAAATAAGACTAGATTATCTCTACTGACAAGGAACAATAAAAAACAGTATGCAACTATTAGGCCTATGATTGAAGTTTGCATTTGGGGCAAATACAGAATTCCTCCATCCTGATTCTCGATCCAATCTTCCTGTGGCCACTCGTTCACTTCTGTAAGATGGCTGAGGTTAAGAGTGCAATCGGGCTGCAGAAAGGAGAAAAGCTCACTGATCCATGCTGACCTCTGACACTGACCTTATTAGCTAACCAAATGTGCTCCCCACCCATGGACATCGGAGAACATTATGTGTTGATTAAGCCAAAGCATAAGAAGAATCAGCAAAAGATTGGTTAAACAAACAGTTCTAACTTGGTCACCATTGTTTATTAAATAATAAATATTATTTAATTAAATATGAGATTATTAAATATGAAATGCATGTATAGAAATTTACTAAAGATGAGGTGCATGTATGGAAATTTTCTTCCGTCTCAGAGAATATCCATCCAGTGTTACCCTTTAGACTGATGTCTATCTTGTTAATACAGCTGTGTCACGAATTCTCCTCAATCTTCTAAAATTGTTACGGTTTTAAATTATAGTTTATTTTAAATGTGAAATAAATGCGTGAATGAAAAAAATTCACTTCTATCTTCCAGTATCTTTCCCCATTGTACTGTGATCAGACAGTTGAAGATAACAAAAGATTTTTCTCTTTCATAGGTCTACAGTCTTTCCTTTCAAAGTACTTAAGACAAATTATAATTGTAAATTTATTTTTGGTTTACAATTTATGATGATGTCCACCATTAAACTCCATAAATGTAGAGATCTGATTTTTTGTCTACACCTAGCACTTAGTGAGATCCCCAATGTCTAGAAACATTTGTTGAGTGATTGCCTAAATAAATAAAAGAATGACTACTGGGTCATAGCTCTAAAACTAAACATACCTAAATTATCTTTTAACATTCAATAAACAATGAATATTCTATTATGGTAATGATTAGATAGACAAATTTTCCCTGCCTTTCATAATCTCACTTTCTAGTGGAAAAGATAAATTGCAACTAATACAAATTGGAAACATTATTGCTAATAGTACTCACCATTCCCGGCACATTGCACATATTGACTTATTGAGTTAAACAGCAACTCTCTCTTACATGTGGAAATTGAGGCACAGGTGAAGTAACTTGTTCAATGCCATATATCGAGTACCAAGTGGATCTAAATGGTTCCAGAAGCCATATTCTTCAATCTTTTTTTAAAGAGACCAAAACCAAACCCAACCAAACAAAACAAAACAAAATAGAATAAAGCTAATCAGAACAGAACAATGAAAGTAATACAGGACTTCAAAACAAGGTAATAGGGAATCAACAATGGCTACCATAATGTCCTCTTGTTTCAATCAAAACAAAAGAATGAAAGTGTATTTTAAAGAGAATAAAATCAAACAGAATAAAAGACAAAAAAAAGAACAGAATAAAACCAATCGAAACAGAACATTGAGTAAAACAAAACAATAAAATGGAGTAAAACAGTGAGAGTAATGTAGAATTTCAAAAACAAGACAGAAGGAAATTCTCCATATTTGCTATATTGCATGTTGTTATCCTCTTAATAGATGCTCAGACTACTGACTGGCCTTAGGCCTGCAAAGTCAATCAAACAATGCAAGCATTAATTTGTTTTTCTACCTCAGTTGCTATCAACTCAGCCTGTCCTCCAAATCAGCCAGTTCCCTGTGTCCGGAGCCCAGAAAAGGGGATCTTGTCTCCCAGCCCACACTTGGGTTGGCTCATGGGGAGGGCGAATTGGTAGAAGCCATATTCTTAAAGCCATTTTGGTAACTTGCCATATAATAAGCCAATAGGGACCTGAAGCCTTGCGAAGATCAAAGAGAAAAACACAGAATCTAAGAAAGCAGAGAAGAGAAAACCAGTTCCAAACACTGCCTATGCTCTTCTACCAAATAACCAAAAGCAAGACTTGCTGCTGGTAAAGAATGCCTGGGGAAGGTGCGTGTTATGGATGCAGAGAACAACATGATGCTCCCCTGTAAGTGTTAGAGTCAGCCATCCAGAGCCAACCTCACCTTCCCTCAGCCTTCTCTTTTCAGCCTTCATAGCAACAGAGGTCCCAACCCAATAAAAACACATATTAATCTTCACCGTGAGGTTTGTGTAGGAACCAAGCTCTGTCTTCAGTGGTTTAATGGATTCACAGGACATCAGAACAAAATATCAATGACATCCAAATTCAGAATTTAGGACACAACAAGATAACCACCCAGGCTCAATATGTAAAACTGTTTTCCATCTTGACCTCTCTTCTTTGATTTTCTCTTTCTCCCCACTCCAGAGAGGGAGGGACCAATCTCCTCTAGGCTTGACTTACAATTAGGGTCTTTGAAATGGGATCACTTCCTTTAATAATTCCGGAAAGGCTGGGAGTGCGACCTCTGGTTCTGCTTTGTGTGTTTCAAGCTGATGCCATCACAACTCACACTTTCCTTCCAAGGCTCCACAAATTCCTGTACTCTCAGGTATAGATTACAGAAAAATAAACTCTCAGGTCCTTGAAGTAGTTTAAACAGAACTTGGGATTTGGACGAAATTATACACTCTGGTGCAATTTTTAAATAACTCAATTAGACCAGTTAAGTTGGAAAGGGGAAGGTGCCATTTAATTCATGTCTTCTCAGAGGTGCTTATCTTTAATTAGCTCTTTGGTCACCGAATCAATAAAGCTGGGACCTATTGCTAATGAATTGTTACAATTACTATAAAACACCTTTGGCTAAATAATTACCTGATATAACTTTTATGCATTTGCCGCTTTGAATTTTCTGCCTTTTGGATATCTGTTCCTTTCAACATGCTTTCTTTTGTTTCTCCTGTCATTATTCCCTTTGTATTTAAAAGGTACCTGTGTTTTTTATTCAAAGGAAAATCTGTGTGTGTGCGCGTGCGTGCATGTGTGTGTGTGTGTGTGTGTGTGTGTGTATCGGGGATTGAACCAGGGTCTTTGCACTGAGCTATATCTCTAGACCGGGCTTAAATTTGAGATCCTTCTGCCTCCCAGGATGCTTGGATTTATAGGTGTAGACCACTATGCCAGGCAGAAAAATCACTTCTTTTTTTATTTTATTTTTTTTTTATTTTAAAGATAGTAAAACCCAACATAACAGAATAAATCCAATCAAAACACAACAGTGAAATTGGTACAGAATATCAAAGCAGGGTAATGGGAAAACAACAATGGCTACTACAGTATATCTTGTTATCTTCACAGTAGTTTTCCATTCCATCAGTTATAGCAAAATCAGACCAAAACAAAACACAATACAACCAATCAAAACAGAATATTGAGTAAAGCAAAAAATGAAAATCACTTCTTACAACAATTCCATTTATTCCTGTTTGGTCCCACTTCTCTCCTCTCCCCTGTTTATACTAGCCCTTCTCAAATTCTTGACGTCTCCTTATTTGCTTGCTTCTCCTATTACCAAAGTTAATCTCATTTTTCTCCTTTCCTGTGCCTGAATGATACAAAACAAGTAGTACAAAGTAAGAATATTTTTCTGTGTGCCACTACATTTATTTGCATTCTTTTCTGTTTATGGGTACACTATCATAGAACTTGGTCATTCCTTGGTCACACTAGCAATGACTTGCAACCCAATATTAATAATGTTCATTTTCAGGTGTGGTGGCACACGCCTGTAATCCCAGCAGTCGAGAGGCTGAGGCAAGACAATCCTTGCAAGTTTGAGACCAGCCAGGACTATAAAGTGAACTCAAGGCCAGTCTAAACTGCATAGTGAGACACTGTCTCAAAAAGACAAAACGTAATAATAATAATAATAATAATAATAATAATAATAATATTCGTGATCCCCATTGTTTTCCAAATTACCAACTTAGAGCCATAGCAAATGAAACTGATGGGCAGCATGAAGGCTAGAAACTGGTAAGTGTTTTGTCTTTTGTGTCCAGCACCCTTCCTGTAGCGGCCTGGGTGAAGGCAGCCATTTAAGAAAGAGCGCATTGCATAGATTGGGCTGGGGGTGCCATTCTTCTTAGAAACTACTCTGTTTCTCTCATTTGCTGTGCATAATCTGTCAGCAGAACCTGAGAGCTATAAACTTGACATGAAAAACCACTTACCTGTGTTTCCCAGCCATGTCTACTTTCTGTGTAACTGAAATATTTTTCTGATCCTGAGTTTAGACAATCATCGTTTTCAATGTGTCATTGCCTAAGCTGCACGTACACAAAAATCAATATGCAAGATTAATGAAATTTGGTAAACATATAAGTGCAGTCATACAATGTTTCATTATTAACCTTATGCAGCATGGCATGGTTCAAATACTTTTCATGCTTGAGCAAACTCTTCCTAAATTTAACGTTTAACTAATGCTTACTAATGAGAATAATCCCAAGCTAACTGAAATTTTCATTACCTTCTTAATTAACAATGTTGTCATTATGGTT
Organism: Cuniculus paca; assembly: GCA_004365215.1. NCBI lineage: Eukaryota > Metazoa > Chordata > Mammalia > Rodentia > Cuniculidae > Cuniculus > Cuniculus paca. The sequence continues at coordinate 5,472 of RJWT010022647.1, read as the reverse complement.
TAACTTTTCATCCTGATGAAGGGATCCACAAAAATATCTGGCAATTTTACTTTTATTGTGAAATATCAATTTCATCCACACCAAAAGAAAGGATGGATGAAATACATACAGTTGAGTGATGGCACTGAAATGGTGTGTAACACTGCCTAATAATCAAGTTTTCTGCTAATTATGTTGTAAATATATTACCTTATTAATATAAAATATAATAGATAATTTGCTATGCATGCTGCAACAAAATAAATCAACTTAGAAGCTCATTTTTCCCATAGGTCTTCTGCACTGTCACTGTTCAAAACAAAGTCTCTTTCAACAAAATGCCCACATCCGAGCAGTGGAATGATGTTGAAATGCTACGTGATTTGTAATTCCTAATAATAACTTTTGTTTTGTTAAGTCCATTTTTGCCCATTAGCATCCCTCAAAGCCTTAATGATCCTTATAATTAAATTACAACTCAGAAAGAATCTTCTCATAATAGAAGAAATATAGATTTGTTTGAAATCAAAGCAATATAATTTATAAAGACAAATGGCTAGACATGATTGAAATTGGGGGAACCTGGGCCTGAAACAAGAAGTGCTTCTGATAAAGAAATGAATTGAAGATCTGTAAGAGGGCAGAGTTCCACACCCCAGGGGGCAAGGTCAAGATTAATTCACTTTCTAACTAAGACAGATGAGAATCATTGCACAGGAGCCAGAGGAGATGAGGGCTATGCATCAAGCCCTGATGCCTATGGATCTCACATGCTACAGAGGGCCACTGGAGCTCATCAATTCTGTTTCATAGGTGCAGTCTTAACGAACAAGAGCAGGGCTCATGCAATTATGGAGTGCAGACTTGGGGCAGTTTCTGCCCAAGGAGTAAGGCAGATTTCTGCTAGAAACAGAACCAGGAGAGAAAAGGGTGGAAAAAATAAAACTGGGATTTGTCAGAGTAGGACAAGTTGTTATTTTGTTGACAAAAAAGAAGTAACTGCACAACTGTACTGCTGATACCTTTGGATAAAGTCCTGCCATTCACAGAGAAAATGGAATGCCTCAAAAGCATGGCAAGTATTTTGATCCAAACTCATCACTTTTATATTTTTAAAAAGGTGAAGAAAGGGTTAGGTGTGAAGTGAGTGTGAGCATGTGTGTAGGTCCACCTCACTGATAAGTATATTGTGAGATTTCTTATTACTAGACAAAGCAAATTAGCCACACTTTTCTGGGTGGTGAAAGGACAAAACAGAGAGTACATGTGCCCCCCCCAATCGCACCTCATGCAGTCAGGGAGAAAATGTCTTCTAGCTGTTGTAAGGCAGGAGGCGCATTAAGAGGATGATCAGGCAGTCAGGCTCATTCTCATATAGCATTTTAGTGGAGCACATCAGTTAGAATTTCTATCCTCCATGTCTACTACCACATACTGAATTTAACACATCTACCAGACAGAGCTTGGAATCTCTTGATATTACATATTATCCACAGATCAAAAATTGGTCAAGTAACAGCTCCAACTCCATCTAGCAGTTCCCACAACTGATCCATTATCTGCAAAGCTGAGAATGTATATTATTTTGGAGTTGCAAATAAGGAGTCAAGACTCACATTAGACAGAGGCTGCCCTTTAGGTTTCTCTTCCTATCCCTTAGAGATTCTAACTGTATTTATCTCATATCCTTTTAATTGCACCTTTGAAATAATAACATTTCCTAGCACTCCTTCACTTTCACATTATTAGGGAGAAGGTTTTCCTAAACACCTTTGCTGAGCCCACATAGAGGGGTGAATAGCAATTCACAAAGCGGCTCCATTTTGTTTAATTATCTGCATTTAAGCCATATTAAGTAATCTGTCTTTGACATAAAGTCTACTCTAAGTTATGTGGGGTTTTTCTTACAATAACAATACAGCTTTTAAATGGTCTTCCAAGATAAGTTATATAGTGGGCTTTTGAAGAAATCCCCAAAACCTGAATACTTAAATTCTAGACCTATGTGTTGCCCAGCCTTATGGCATCCAAAACTTTTGAATGCCTTTTCCTTACCTTTTAGCCAAGTCTTTCATCCTCGATTAGGGATAAAATCAGAAATAGGGCTGGAGAACCACAGCATGTAGAGATACAGGGAAGCCTGACTGGATGTGCCTAAAGGAACTGGGAAAGAAAAAAGAATGTCTGAAGCAGAATGCCTTTGCAGAGCAGACCCTGTGTTTAGAATACCACTGAACAGGGTCCTAAGGAGAATGGCTTTTTACATTTTCGTATGCATGTAACCACCACACTAAGAATAGGGGAAAATGGAGTGAAAAGGCAAATATCTTATATATTCCACATACTCCAATTAAAGATTCCCACTGTAACTTCTTTGTCCTATATTTGATACACAGGAATTTAGGACAATATAATTCCTTCCTTTAAAAACAAGCAGTTTTTCCTTCTGGCCACCACAGCAAAATACAATGGTAGCCCTGGCAGGCCTCATGAACACTGTTAAGCCTGAAGCTTTCCCTTCCTTGCAGCTCTGGGAGCTTCCCACACACACACACACACACACACACACACACACACACACACACCCCAATGTATGCCAAGCGTTTTCTTTGACTTTGCCTGTTTAGAACACCAGGGGAGGAAGAAACAAAGCAATTGTGAAGCTTGTTGAGAGGCTGTTCGTATGATATTAAAGGTGACCTTGCCACTTCCAGTTCTATTTATTCCACTTCCTTCCAAACCGGGGCAAATCCTTCCTTTCAGGACAAGAGCACCGCTCTGTGGATGCAGTCTGTGGGAACGAAGAAAAGTTCAAGACCTCAGAAGTTATTCATTATCCAAATCTGGAAATATAGCATTTCCCATTCACCCACGTCAGCTCTGTGAATGACTGATCCTTGGCAGGAAAGGATCTTTGGTAAAAAGTATTTTTTATTGTTGCTTACTGAAAAAAAAAAATTCACTTCAGTGAGGTTTAATTTTATTACCACCCTAGGGAACGCTTAAAGAAAAAGTAAAAATCCACCCCCCTAGAAAGAGTATATACATAAAAGGATTTATACATACAAGTATGGTAAAACCCTTACTATGTAGATTCTCTGTATTTCTATAAGAATTTCTTTTGTGAAATTGGCCATAGTGCTACCTGCAAATACTAAATATTCAAGTACGTAATCCTGTCAAAAAGGAGAAAATGGTTCAGTTTAGTAACAGCTGGTGTTTTGTGTTGTAATTTGTTGGATTCTTTGGGAAGTAAAGGCATTTCCCTTAGTAAATCCAGCAGGTGTATCACTAAGCATAGTAGGATAGGAGGGGATAGAATATGCTTTAACAAGACTTAACCTTGATTATTTTGAACAGCAGTTCAGCTTAATAATTTTTCTATTGGCACCCCATTGACAGTGTCAAACATAAATGAGATGCTTGCTGTATATTGAACCAGCAATGTATATAAATCAATGTGCATCATTAAAACCCTCAAATTCCTTTTTCATTGCTAAAAATATTTCATTATTATTTGGCCATTCAAATTATCTGGACAATCTATAATATATACAGATACAGATGTACCATATCTATCTATCTATCTATGTATATATATATATTTTTTTTTGAGACAGGGTCTCACTATGTCATTCAGGTTGGACTTGAACTTACTCTGTAGCTCAGGCTGGCCTTGAACTCACTGTGATTCTCCTGCCCCAGTGCTGGGATTACAGATGTGCTCCACCATGCCCAGCAAATCTTTATATTTTTATCTTGTGAACAAATGTGCCATTTGTACCAGCTGATTAAAACAGATGTTGCTGAGATTATAAAAGGACTGAAAACTGAGTAGAGGTGTTTATTATTTTGCAGAGGTCTTCAAGCTCTCTTCTTAATTAAATTCCAATGTACCAAAGGGAGTAAGTTCTAGTGTTCCAAAGCAGCGAGGTGACTATAGTTTATAATAATCTATTTATATTTCATGAAGCACAAAACATAAAGAAATGATAAGGAGATGGAAATGCTAATTTGATTAGTACATGTATATATATTTAAATGTCACAAGGTACCCTATAAATATGTACAATTATTACATGCTAATTAAAAAATTCCTACTTACTCTCTCCCACTAAATGTAGGGACTCAGGGATCTGAGGTAAGGGAGACTACAGTTTGGTTTGTCATTCTATCCTACTTTCCCCTTCTCAGTACACTCCCTCCCAGTCCTGGTGTTCCCTGTACTCATCTCCACGCATGACTCAGATTGAAATTTTCAGCCTGAGTCCTCATGCCACACAAATATCAAAGAGCACCTTTAGCACTTGTCAAGTTCATTCCACGTCTAGAGAGAACATTAGCATTCAGCTCCAAGTACATTTCTACATTCACTCAGTCACTTGCTCATCCAATCAGTAATCATTTACCTAGTATGCTTAAAAAAAAACCAAAAGAACAATGTCTAGTATGCTTCATATCTTTGGGGGATATAAATCTAAACAAGATTGGCCCTTGCCCTTAATTTGTTCAAAATTAATAGGGAACAAGTAGGTAGCACACACCTGTAATCCCAGCTACGTGGGAGGCTAAGGTAGGAGGACTGAAAGTTTGAGACCAGCCTGAGCAACTTAGCAAGATTCTCACTCAATAAAATAAAAAAAGGGCTGGAGACACAGCTCAGTGGTAGAGCATTTGCCTAGTGTGCCTGAGACCCTCAGTTTAATAACTAGTACCATTTAAAAAATTGAATAGGGAAAGTAAAATAATTTTCAGATAATTTTAATATAAGACAGGAGGTGAAAAAACAAAATAAATTGCTATGAGGACACAAAAAAAGGGGTGAATTCTGGAAAGAGGATGAAAGACAACATCATGGTAATATCACATTAGATGATTTACAAAATTGGGTTTTAAAGATGTGAGACCTCAAAGATGAAGAAAAGGCATTCAGACAATGGGAAAAGTATGAAAAAAGGCAGGGAGGCAAGAAAGCTTATAGAGTCAGCTCAAGGCATAAATAGCTAGGGACACTATGTGGCAGGAGCACAGATTATCTGAAGAAAAGGAAATGGAGGAGAGGGCAGATTGACCTTGAGTAGAAGTGACTCATTTACCCAAAACAGGCCACTGGGCACAGTTTCTAAGTATAGTGGGTCACCACAGATCCCTTTCTAGTAGAACACCTTTTAATTTATTAACCTCCTGTCGGGCCTTTTTTTTTTTTTCCCCTCACTCATTCTTCCCAATAATAAGCAAAGCTTTGAGGAGCATTTTTGTACAAGAATTTTTTCACATACCCATACTACATCCTTGGAATATATTCCTAGAAGGGGACTTGATGGATTATAAGATATGGATAGTTCTCTAGCCAAGGTGGACCAAGAAGTACTCCACAGGCAGAAAAAGGCCCCAGACAGTTAGTGGTCATTTTAAATCTTTAAGGATGTGGTAGAATAAAGGCAATGATTGAATTATTATCTTAATTTTCATCTATTTGATTACAAATGAGGC